>PVIA01001552.1:155149-269966 GCA_004024845.1 Tonatia bakeri | reverse complement strand
TATCTGTTTAAATAAGTTCTCAATTTGTTGCTCTTCCTCTTCCCCTTCTGGTACCCCTATAATTTGGATGTTGGAACGTTTAAAGGTGTCCTGGAGGTCCCTAAGCCTCTCCTCAGTTTTTTGAATTCTTGTTTCTTCATTCTTTTCTGTTTGGTTGTTCCTTTCTTCCTTCTGGTCCACTCCATTGATTTGAGTCCCAGTTTTCTTCCCCTCGCTATTGTTTCCCTGTGCGTTTTCCTTCCTTTCTCTTATCGTAGCCTGCATTTGTTCATCTAATTTATGTCCAAAGTCAACCAATTCTGTGAGCTTCCTGATCACCAGTGCTTTGAACTGTGCATCTGATAGTTCAGCTATCTCTTGGTCACTTAAAAAAATTGGTTCTGGGGCTTTCAAATATGTTTGAGCCATCTTTTTTATTTTCCTTTGGTTTGGTTGTGGCTGTTTCGTAAGGGGTAAGGGCGTCGGAGCCTTAGGTGTTCACCCGGGTGGGGCACCCCAGTCACTGGGTTGTGACGTTGTATGTGAGGGCGGGGTCTGAGAGGGAACAATGGCACCTGCTCCACTCTCTCTAGGACTTCCGTCCCCTCCACGGCCTCCCACAAGCAAACTGGGCCCTTGCTGTGCTGGCTCCCGGGCAGGTGGGCTTGTGCACTTTCTCGGACTCTGTGGGCCTCCCCGAGAAGTCTCCTGTGAGGCTGAGAGAGTCTCCCAGCCTCAGCTCCCAGATGGGGCTCTTAAGCTTTGAAACGCTGCGGCGCTCCCTGTTTTCACTGCCCATTTTCACTTAGTTTCCTCGAGAATGTGTGACTGTGGACAGCCAGCTGCCTTGAGCCCCTCACTGGGTCTGCTAGTCGCCTCCCGCGCCCAGGGTCCGCCACCGGTCTGTCTGCTGCCATCTGCACCCTGCGTGCCCGTGCCTGCCAGCCAGCGTTTCTTCCTGCTGGGACCCCTTGACCCCTCTCTGCAGGCCTCCGACTCCACCACTCCTTACCGGTCTGGATGTACTGGAGCCCGACTTCTGTTCAGTTCATTTCCCTCTGTTCTGGTTGTTTTCTTGTTTCTCAATTTTTGTTGTCCTTAGTTTTGGTTGCGCGAGGAGGCACAATGTGACTGCCTATGCCTCCATCTTGGCCGGAACTCCACTTTCTTTTCATTTTTAAAGATTGTTTTTACTACATACAGGATTCTGTTTTGACATTTCTTTTATTTAGACTTAAAAATTGTTATGCTACTTTCTTCTGGCCTGCTTAGTTTCTGATAGAACCCCCCCCCCACACACACACACACACACACACCTTTTAAGATTTTTGTTTTAGTGACATTGACTTTCTGGAAGAATGTACTTCACTCGTCCTGAAGGATGTCCCACCCATAGTCTGGACTGTCAGGTTGCTTCCTTGTGATTGGGTTAAACGTGTATGACAGAACTACTGCATACCTTCCTATCAGGAAACAGTAACACAAATTTATTCCACTTTTGGAAACTAAGTTGAACCCTTGGTTAGGAAGTGACTGCAGATGTTTTCCTTGAAAGTTACGTTTTTTCCTTGTATCATTTATAAGCTGTAAGTTGAGACCATGTGAATATTTATTCCCCAATAAACTTGAACCCAGTTTTAGCATCCGTTGATGCTTCTTGCCTGAATTATTACCTAGAGAATTACAATATGCTGATTTTTCTAATTATATCATTCCTTCTATACATATTAATTAGCAGTCTTCTCTAAACAATAGCTTTCCTTTTTTGAATTCAATGTATTATAAGCAATTGCTATCATTATTGTTTTTGGTGACCAAATTATCCCAGGTTTAGTCAACAGAAGCCCCTTCAGACTGCATGTGTCCTTTAGACCTGTCCCCATTAATTTTGGAAAACTTCCTTATTTTATGGCATAATAATATGTCCCAAGACTTTATATGTTTTCTGCCCCAAACCAGGAGTTAAAACTGCCATGAGCTACTATTTCTATCTAACAGATTGGAGAAATTCATAAGTTCAACAATATACTCTATTGGCAAGGCTGTAAAAAAGAAAAACAACTCATTTTGCTGATGGGAGTTCAAAATGATACAACTATTTTGGAGGGGAATTTGGCATTATTATCTAATTACATATTTACCCTTTGATGAAGCAATCCTCTTGAGAAACTTTCAAGAATACCAAAAAACAAGGTGATTCACTAGGGCATAGTATGAAATGACTAAGTACTGAAAATAGCCTAAATGCCCAACTGTAGAAGAATGGTTGGATGCATTACGGTGAACCCACATAATGAAATAGTATGCAGCTATAAAAAGGAATGAAGACGTTCCTGATAACAGTGATTTTCAACATACACTTAACAAGGGAAGGTACAAAAGCATGTATATCATATAATTTTTGTTGTTTTTTTAAACCTTATTCTGTGATGGACCTACTAGCACTGGAAAGTGGAAGGGGTCTAAACTTCCTAGGATGGAGAATTAATCAACTAATGGGTTTCTTTCCTTTACTCAGGATTGCCAGCAGTGAGTGTCCCTATGGCCCTCTCAAACCAAGGGTTGCCAATAGGACTACAGTTTATTGGACGTGCATTTTGTGACCAGCAGCTTCTTACAATTGCCAAATGGTTTGAAAAACAAGTCCAATTTCCTGTTACTCAACTTCAAGAAATAATGGATGATTGTTCATCAGTCTTTGAAAATGAAAAGTTAGCTTCTGTTTCTCTAAAACAGTAGTGATAAATATATCATGCAAATGAAAATGACTTAAAGATTTTATATTCTAGAAAAAGTCAAGTGATCTTGCTAAGTTCTTGTAACTTGGTTCATTGTCAACATAATCATTCCTTGGAATCACTTTTTAAAATTCTTGTGATATAGTAAATTATAAATAACTTGCCAGCATTTATTAAGCATCTGCTAAGCACCAAGTAAAGGATTTCTACTATAGCACAAGACGCATGTTCCTGAAAAATGATGCATTTTGCAAAAATGTTCACTAAAAAGAACAGAACTAAACAAGACAAGCCCATAGAGGCTGAAACTAAGCTATACCATAATTAAAATGCAAAAGGTTAAAGACAGAGAATCTTAAAAGCAGCAAGAGAAAAGCAGTTAGTTACCTACAATGGAGCATCCATAAGACTGTCAGCTGATTTCTCAAAAGAAACTTGGCAGGCTAAAAGGGACTGACAAGAAATATTCAAAGTGATGAAAAGCAAGGACCTACAACCAAGATTACTCGACCCAGCAAAGCTTTCATTTCGAATCAAAGAGCAGATAAAGAACTTCTCAGACAAGAAAAGGCTAAAGGAGTTCACCACCAAACCAGTATTATATGAAATGTTCCAAGGTCTTCTTTAAGAAGATGATCAAAAATATGAACAATAAAAATCACAATAAATATTTATCAATAATTGAATCTAAACAAAATAAACAAGCAAAACAGAATCATAGATACAGAGAATGTTTTGATTGTTACCAGATGGGAGGGGGGTCAGAGGGATAGGCAAAAAAGGTGAAGGGATTAAGAAATACAAATTTGTAGTTACAGAATAGTCATGGAGATGTAAAGTACGGCATGGGGAATAAAGTAGCCAAAGAACACGTATGCATGACCCGTAGACATGGACAACAGACTGGGTGGGGGGACGGAGGGGAGCAAAGGGGGAAAAACGGGCAATTGTAATAGCATAAATGAAATAAAATTTTAAAAAATAAAACAGCTTTATTAGATATATTAACTGTTGAATAACTTTGTTGTACACCTGAAACTAATACAATATTTTAACTCAACTATATTTAATTTAACTATTTTAATTAAAAAAAAAACAAGCTAAAGTGAAAATAAGTTTAAGGATAAGCATCTCAAAACTTACACATCTTTGTAACCAGAACATTAACAAAAGCAATAATTGGGATCTCCAGAGATAATCTGAATAGGCAACTCAACACATGATGGAGGCCACCTCAGGGGATGTGGCCAATTACACAAAAACAATCAAAGGAGTATTTGCCTTTGCTGAGCAAAGCAGGTGTCAGAGCAGCTCTGCCCACCGGAGGAAGCATGACTTGCCGGGGCCCAGAGGTGTGCCGGCCTGCGAGTGTGCTTTGCTGGGGAGGAGTCCCAGGTGCAGGCACTCCTTTTACTTCTCTAAAAATAAATGTGCACTGATGGAGAACTTTCATGCGAAAGGTTAAAATTTTACTTCTGCTAGTCTAGAGCCCTGTGCCAAGGAACCAAAACAACTCCGTTACACTAAATTCATTCTCATTAACTGATTGCAATTGAGCTCATTGATGTTATAGAAACATTGGTTATAACCTAACAGACCATACTGGACTTAAAACTTGGTGGCTTATGGAACATGATTTTAGTGAGAAAGTTTCAACATACAGTAGTCTCCCCCTTTCTGAGGGGAGTATGTTCCAAGACCCCCAGTGAGTGACTGAAGCCACAGATATTTCAAGCCCTACATACACTATGGGTTTTTTTTCTTATAAATTAGGCACAGTAAGAGATGAACAACAAAAATGAATAATAAAATGGAATGACTATAATATACTATAATAAAAGTTATGCGAATACAGCATCATTAAGTAAAATAAGCCTTACCTGGACACAACCACTACAGAACCATGCCAGTCACTCAGATAACCAAGAGGGCTACTAACTAACGGGCAGGTGGTGGATGCAGCGTCAATATGCTGGACAAAGGGATGCCTTCTGCCCCCACCCAGTCAGATTTGGATGACTTGAGATTTCATCCTGCTACTCAGAACTGCACACACTTTAAAATGTATGAATTGTTTATTTCTAGAATTTTCTACCTAATACTTTTGGACTATCGTTAACCAAAATGACAGAAGGCAAAACCACAGATAAGTGGGGACTACTGTACACAAGTAATACAAGAAGAGAAACTTGTAGGTGATTTGGTGAAGATGCCAAAGAGGAATCCTGGGGCCTCCCTGACCCCAGATTTTCCGTATGTTTCCCTTACCCTCTTGACCTTCTTCGAAAGTTCTCTTTATTTGGGCCCCTTGAGCCCAAAGTGACTTTTAATAGCCACCCTTATTCAAAATTCTAAAAACACAAGTTGGATGAGTATCATACCACTCCCTGTAAAGTTTCATTGTTGACCTCTCTGTCTTCGCCAGAACACCGCTGTCATCACACGTTGACCAGGCATCCTAATTGGGTGCGTACGTATTGTTGAGAAGTCTAAGTAAGAAGCTGAATTATTATTTAACAAATTCACTTTGTCCAGCAAGCAAAAATCTCTTCTATATAGGAAGTACACGAGGGAAAAATATGAGAGGTGGAACTACTGGAGTGTTGCATGGGAGGAATTTAACCTGCCTGTTAGTTTTCGTTCTTGTTTTCTCTCCTCTCTGGGATTCTCCCACTCCCAAATACTCTATCAGAAAACTTCACATAAAAAGTTTCTGTGCTGGCCCTCATAAAGTTTGACTGAATCCCTGAAAGGGAGAAATTCATGAGACAGAAGAGTATTACCATATTTTTTGGACCATAAGATGCACCTAGGTTTTAGAGGAAAACAGGAAAAACAACTTCGGAGCAAAAAATGTGGTAAAATATTTAGTAACATAAATAGCATAATATTTCACCAATGTAAAAGTAAACAACTCAACAGCAGCATTCACAACTATTATTCCTCCCAAATTTGGTGTTGGGGGTTGTCTTATAGTCCAAAAATATGGTGCTTTATAACCCCCTTGGTTGAAGGAGCTAGTGTGATGTAAAAAGCAAGCAAATAAAATCTTTGCCCTGGTCTTTTTCTCCTATGTGCGTATAATTTGAAATTGTAAATTTTCTAAGACCATTTATATAATTTTTCTTATTCTTACAGCCCTCATTCCTGTCCCTCTACTTGAACTGCACTATCTGAAAATAGGGAAGCGAAACACATCGATTGTTCTCACATAATAATCCCCAGCTGGCATGAAACAGTACCGAATTTGTTTTTCTTTCTCCTCCACCTTTACGCTAACTCTAGCAGATCTCATTTTGCCAAATCACTGCCTGGGAATTTAAGGGGGATGGTTTCTGCGTCTCAGCTAATTAAACACAGAAACTGTTAGCAGCGGGGCTGCTAGAGCAGAGCCCTTCTGAAAGGCGAAGGGGACTGGCTACCAACCGAAGATGAGTTCCTTGATAACACACAGCACAACTAAGCAAAACTTGGAGTGGACCAAAGCATTGCTCGAGTGAGAAAACGTGATGGCTAAGCACCCTGACATCACAAAAGAGAGCCGAGGGAGCAAGCAGTGGGCAAACAGGTGTTCCCTGTTGGCCCGCACTCAGCGTGACCAAGAAAATCACTTGAAACCCGGGAGGCAGAATGTTCTCTTTGAATGGCCTGTTGACACCAGCTCATCAGGAACACAGAAGACCTCGTACAGAAGAGCTTCTAGAAATTACAAAGACTGGTGACTCATGTTAGGAAATTGCCTGTACCTTCTAATGTAGACAAACACCTTTCAGGATTTTAGAACAGAATCCGAAGGACAGTAATGAGAGCTGGTTGCGGGGCACCAGTGAGTAGACTGTCAGGAATTCTGCAAACTGTGTCACACCCTGCTCCGCCCAGAGCAAGGGAGCGGACTAATGGAATTTTCCCAATGGCTTGTATGACAAACGTTTCACTCTATTTTTAATCACCCTTTCCTCAATCATCTGATAATGCACACCAAGGCTAAATGTGTGTTGACTGTGCAAGCCTGGGATAAAATGTGTGTGGAAGCTCCAGAGGACAGTTTAAAATGCAAAGGTTTCCTCAGTCATTTCATAGCATAAGTAGTGTGTACACTAAACATAAACCTGAAAATTCCATAAAGGCAAATAACACAAGAAAAACCCAGCCAACATTAAATACAAGTAAAAAATTGCAAGATTTCAGAGGAGCTTTTTATTTTTCTTTATACCTTAATGGAATGTAAGTCCAGAAGGATCTTAGGGAGTTTATTAAAAGTATGTTATTACAATAGTATTAAATAGTTGAGGAAACTCAGTGAAGTGATAAAAGTAGGGAGAGAAGATAAAACCAGGATAAGATTAAAAATGTTACTCAAGGCATTTATACAGATGCTTAAGGTTGTATAGTGTGTTTTCTCAGTAGCTTTCCTAGTGGGTAAGGCCATCATATTTAAAAACTAGATAAACCTGGGTTTGAATCCTGTCACTGACCTTTCTGAGTTGTGCATCCTGTCTGAGATTCAGTATGCTGAGCTGTAAAATGGAGATAATGTCTACTCCAAGGGATGGTTGGGAGGATTAAATTTAAATGATGCACTGATTGTACCTAGGTGGATACCTGACAGAATAAGCACTCAATAATTGGTAGCTGTAAATGTATACAGTCATTAATTTAAGTTATTTTCTTGTAGATACATGGTAACTAATAGTATAAGACCAAATTGCAGTTTACTGAAAACTTAGGCTACAGATGGGTTCTATAGCTCCCTCATGACCTGGCTTCCTCTGAGGATAAAGTTTAATGTATCTGGAAGAACTAAGGAATTGCATATTTTTAAAGCAATTTCCATGTTAAAGAACTGGCTAACACAGGGTTCAAAGACCTGGAGGTCTTCAAAAGGTCCCTCTACTCTGCCAATCAAATCAGAAGCAAGACCAACATGTTCTTTTAAGAATGAAGTCTCCCAAAATATGTTTCTGTGGGGAAAATGCTTTTGATAGAGACCAGTTCATCATAAAACTGAACTCCACCTCAGTATATAGATACACAGATCATTTAGGCCCCAAATTATGACATCTTAGCTGCAATTATTTTAACATGGGCAAAATTTAAGACTGATATTCCCAACAGCCAGCCAGCATGGCCATCAGGGGAAATAAGGTTAATGAAATAATCATGGGGCATCTGATGGTAAGCAATTTCACTCTTTGGTGAATCTGTCAAGATAAGTCAGTTGCAAACTAGACTGCAGAATAACACGATAGAATTGGTGTTAGGTATCTGCCAAGATGATAACCGACAATTTTAGTATAGTTCATTTAGCAGGTCCAGTTCTTATAGAGGCCAGTCACAGTATAGAGTTCTTGTCTGCCATCTGTGATAGGGGTGAATGCAGCTAAATCATCCCAAATTGGTTGCAAGTTATTAACAGGCAAGCTGAAAAAACTGATGCTAGAATTCAAGAGTTTTAAGACAATAACCAAGGAAATTCTAATATTGGGTTGGCGAAACAGTAAGGTATTTTTTTATCTGTAAAAATGGCTCTAGTAGCGCTTAGTTGTCTTTAACTTCAGAATGATTTTGTCAGGTTGTATTGTGATAGCTGTCATATCAGCGTGCATTAAAAAAAATCAAAATTCATGAATTTTGGGGTAGCCATTTTAATATTGAATATAGAAGAAAATGTGCAACATTTTCAGCGTATCATTCTCTATTATTTCAAGAAAGGCAAAAATGCAACTGAAAACACGAAAAGAGATTTCTGCAGTGTATGGAGAAGGTGCTGTGTCTGATCAAATGTGTCAAAAGTGGTTTGTGAAGTTTGTGCTGGAGATTTCTCGCTGGATGATGCTCCATAGTTGGGTAAACCAGTTGAAGTTAACAGAGACATTAATTGAGAATAATCAACATTACACCACACAGGAGATAGCTAAATTACTTAAAATATCCAAATCAATGAAGCTATTGGTGAAAATGAAAAATGTGTCTTTTATTTTATGCAAAAAACTGAACAGACATTTTGGCCAAACCAATACAATATTCTATCAGAAACCATTCTAGAGCAAGCATGTAAAAAGATATAGAGCACCAAATAATTATGGAGCTAACAAAATAATATCATTATTTTCTTAGACCAGTCTGTTTTTCCATAGAAATGGCCACTAGGATGCAGGTAATTGGTGCAGAATTAAGGTGGAGCTAAAGGGAAAAGAAGTAAAATAGTATAAAGTGAAATGTGGGAGAATTTGGAGCTTCATTGGGTTAGAGGGCTTGAAAGAAGGGAAGAAAAGAAACGTAACTTTTATCCTGAGAAACGTTCACCACTAGCAGAATAGTGTTACCCTTAACAAAAACAAAGAAAGCAAAAATGATTTGTATGGGCTGGAGATGAGTTCCACAATCACTTGGAAACACCTAACAGGCAGTAGGAAAAGAGACAGGTAAGATGGAGTTTGGAGGTCAGAAGGATAGATAGTGAAGTTGTCATATTGGGTCCCTCCTTTCCCCATGTTTTATTATGAAAAATTTTAAATATAAACCAGTGCATACCCACATGACCAACATCAATATTCTATCAGACATTTTACTATATTATATATCCCTCCATTACCCATATTCATCCATTAATCCACCTTATTTTTAGAATATATGTTTCAAAGTGTACTCTGCCCTGAATACTTAAGCATACTTATTGAGTTCACTATTTGTTATGCATTTTAATGTAAAACATATGCAATGAAATGCACACATCTCAAGTGTACATTTCCTGAGTGTTGACAAACGCGTGCAACGGTGTGACCACACGGCTACCAACACGCAGCCCATCACTGTAATCGCCGCCGCCCCGGAACATTGCCGCGTGCCCTTTGCTCGTCGGTCCCTGCTCCCACCCGTCTGGGGCGCCCTTCTTCTGATTTCCCCCCAGCACAATTTAGTGTTGCTTATTCTAGAATTTCATATGAATGGTGTAATCAGCACTGGGTTACTCAAAAGATTACTAAAGAAATGCAAGCTTATGAACTTGAACTAATTTTAAGAGGTTTCCATTTTCAAGTTACACACACAATGCATGTTCTCAGACTGAGGCGTGAGGGGAACAACAGAAAAGTCCACACACACGTGCGAAGAGAAAAGTCACTTGTTACTTCATTCAGATGTATGTGTGTGTGTGTACATATGTAGATATACATATTTTGTTAACATTTGTGTCACAAGTTTTTATTAATAAAACTTACTTCACACAGTTGTGCAACATCACCACTAGATGCCAGAACTTTTTTGGCATTCTACAAAGAAACCCCACACCTATTAGCAGTGATTTCCCATTCCACTCTCCTCGCAGCCTCTGACAATAACTAATTAACTTTTTGTCTCTATGAACTTGTCTTTTCTGGACATTTCATAGAAATGGAACCATACAGTATGTGACTTTTTGTGTCTGGCTTCTTTCACTTAGCATGTTTTCGAGGTTCATCCATGTTGAAGAAGTATGTATCAGCATCTCATTGCTTTTTATGGCTGAATAATATTCCTATGCATAGCTACATCATATTTTGTCTGTGAGTGATCAGTTGATACAGATTTGCATTGTTTTCATTTCTGGAATGAATATTGCTGCTATGAACATTCATGTACAAGTATTTGTGTGAATGTGGTTTTTTTTGCTTGGATATATACCTAGGTATGAAATAGAAGGGTTATATGGAATCTCTGTGTTTAAATTTTTGAGGAACTGCCAAACTGTTTTCTAAAGTGGCTATGCCATTTTACATTCCTATGAGCAATGTATGAGAGTTCCAATTTCTCCACATCCCTATCAACTCCTGTTATTGTCTACCTTTTTTATTATAGCCATATTAGTGAGTGTGAAGTGGCATCTCATTGTGGTTTTGATTTGCGTTTTTCTATTGACCAGTAATACAATACTATATTTTCGTGTGCTTAGTGGACAATTATACATACATATGTATTTTTGGAGAAATGTCTATCAAATCTTTTGCTCATTTTTAAATTAGGTTGTCTTTATTGTTGAGTAGAAGAGGTTTTTAAAAAGGTATATTGGAGCCCTGACCTGTGCGGCTCAGTTGGTTGGGCATCATCCCACAAAGCGAAAGGTCACCAGTTCAATTTTGCCCAGGGCTCAGTTGGGCACATATGAGAGGCAGCCAATCAATGTTTCCTCTCTCTTTTTCTCCCCCCTTTTCCCTCTCTCTACAAGTAAATAATAAAATCTTTTTTAAAAAATACACACACACACACACACACACACACACACACACTTAGGATACAAGTCCCTCATGAGGTACATGATTTGCAAATAGTTTCCCCCAGTCTGTGAGTTGCCTTTTCACTTTCTTGAAGGTTTTCTTAGAAGCAGTTACATTTTTTATTTTGATGAAATCTAATGTAGCTATTTTTGCTTTTGTGGCTTTTGCCTTTAGTGTCATGTGTCAAATGTATCTATCAATATATTTTAATAAGTGGTATGAAGAAGAGATCTAATCTTTAAAAAAGAAAACTAACTCAGTTCCTGTCCATACCATACCATTATTATCATCTAAACATATATAGAGAGTTAGGTCTGATTTGGGCTCATTGTCAAAGCTTTGTTAATATTTCTTAAGGTGGTCTCCAAAGTAGCCTGCGTGTAGAATTCAAGAGAAATTGTGATACCTATCCACCTTTTGCTTCTATCCACCTTTGCATAACCAGGTATCTCCCACTCTCAGGCTTTTAGTAAATGCTTATTAGACTGGATTGCATTGGATTGCACTGGATTGGATTGGACTGGACTGGACTGGACTGGACTTGATTGGACTGGACTGGAAAACAGTTTTGGGGAGAAGTGTGAACAATCATGGAATAGTCAGCACTGCAATCTAGCACCGTTCATGTTGTTTTTCTTTCTGCACAGGTCACCTCCATTCTTGCCAAAACTGCTCCATCAACACATTTTCAATACAGTCGTGGTAATCCTTGGTGTTGTCTGTCAGATATTTCCGGCTCTCTCCACTTTCAGACCTTCTTATAGTTAGTTGTGGCCATGCGCCAAGTTCCAGCCAATGCATTGTGAGTGGAGCGTCGGGTCTGGGCCAGAGTTTGCTGGCTTGGTACTCTCCAGCTGCCGGCTCCAGCAGCCAGAGTCCCTAAGTGACTTGGTTAACATAGCTCCTCTGTCCACCCAGTGGATAAGTAGCATGAGCAAGAAATAAAACTTTAAAAATTTTTGTTGTTTTACCAGGGGTATCAATCTTGTTTTCACCAGGGGCCACATCAGCCTCACAGTTGCTTTCAAAGGGCCGAATATAGTTTTAGGACTGTATAAATGTAACTATTCCTTAACTAAGGGCAAGGAGCTCGGTGCTGCCAACAGGTAGAAACAAGGTGCCAGGCAGGATAAAACAAGGTGGAGGGCCAGATTTGGCCCTTGGGCCTTCTGTTTGCCACCTGTGTTTTAGGCCATTGAAAAGTTCCGTAGAAACTTAATGAAATATAACAGCCTATCCCCAACCAATACAGCAGTCACTGTCCTCTTAATTCACTGGTCTGCTTTCTTGAATGGGAGATAAAAGGAGGGTTTCCAGTAGAGCCTGAAGAAATTGGGCCTGAAGTGATTTCACACTTATGTCTTCATTCACTCTTCTCATTTGCATGCCAACCTCAACTACATTTTAGGGCAAGCTCACCATTGGTGTGTTAAAGCTGAGTGTTCCGGAAGTGCTCCAGTATTCAAAAGTAGAAGGTCTGGAAATTTAGTACTTCCCTAAAAAGTAAAAGAAACATTTATGTAGGTTACATTAAATAGGGAATAATTTACAGAGGGGAAAAAAACAGTTTTTATTACAGGGCAAAACCTTCAACACAGATAAAAAGATTACTATAAAGAAATGTGAAATTAATTCACCAAATGATATATATTTACCATTTTCAATCTATTGCATGGCCGTTTGTGCTTCTATTTGGTGGGAATTTCCAAAGTGTTTGACATTCATGTTGTGCCCATCCATTCTCCAAATACCCTGAACATTAAGCCTCAGCAAAATGTAAATTGGTATAAACTACGAGAAATTACTATAAACAAAGTGGGTGTATATATAATTTGATAAATTGATTGTTTGGCAAGGTGTTGTCTTGACCTAGAGCTTTTATAATACGGGAGCTACTATGATCATATCCAGATTAGAGAAAGAGAGAGATTAGCATTATGTATCAAATAGTTCCAATACAGAGGATGATGATGATGATTTTGCTTAATGATGATTAATTAGAATTTCAACATTTCTGGAAGAAGGTCTAGCTAAGAGGTTCAGAGGAAATTTAAGTTTATCCCTTTGGCTCTGTATAGAACATAAAACCCCTGGTGTATGAGAACATTCACTAAGAAAGGGTTATATATTTTAAGACCTAATGAATTACCAGTATAAAATAATAACTAGCGAAGAAACTGGGACTACTATAAAGTTAATTTTGTAGCTGGAATTGACTTTGAAATTAGTTGGTCTACCAGCTAAATTGTACTGCCGCCATTATAGGCAGGCAACTTAAACATTTGTCGAAAATAACACTTTATTTTTATCATGCATTTTTTATTAAAACCATCATACTTTCCAAATGTAAGTGTAGTTTCAAAGTATGCCTGATCAATATGTTATATAAATATTTGATCAAATGTCTATAACTGTATCTAAAAAACAAATACTTTTAAAAAGTTAAAAAAAACTAAAATATTTACTTTATAGATGTTGCTATCTTCTTAGTCTGAAATCCATATGTCCTCCTCCATCTTTTATCTGATTAGTTCTAACTCATTTTTTAAGGCTTGGCCCAAGCACCCTCTTTTTAAAAGTCTTCCCCTGCCTGCAGACACCCCCCAACTTGAGGTATGTCGATGCCATTACCACCCTCAAAACCCTTGCATATTTCTATCAAGGGGTTTAATATACTGTATGATGCTTCTCTGTAAGGTAGTCTTATCCACATTCTACAAACTCTTGAAGGCAACATAGTGTCTTAATTATTTTGTATCCTCTAAGACCTAATATTTAGAAGACAATGTTTTTGAATGATGAATTAATAAAAATCATGGAATTGTCAATGTACCACTGTTTCCATAAAACTAAAGACAAAAATGAATAGATGTTTTATTAACTGAAAGGAAAGTGATAAAATTATCATTTTTATATTATATTTTTCATTCTTAGAAAACCCAAGAGGATCAACTGAAAAATTATTCTAAATAATAACAGTGTAAGGTGGCTGGGTACAAAAATTTGTGTTCAGAAATCAATAATCTTTCTATTTACTAATAAGAATCTGTTAGAACTTCCCTGTTCAACTTAGTAGCTACGTGTAACTATTTAAATTTTAGCAAAATGTATATAAAACTTAAAATTTGGCTTAAAATTAATAACAGCCATATTCCAAGTCCTCAGTAGTCACTTGAAACTTGGGGGGAAATGGGTAATCTGGAACTATTTTCCATAGGTTTTATGAAAAAAATAAAGAAGCAATAAAGGCAAGGAAAATGAATAGTAAGGTGAATAGCCCTATAAGATACTAAAACAGATTACAAGGTTACAGTAATTAAAATGTTTGAACAGACATTCAACATATAATAGATATAAATAAAATAATAGAAATTCCAGGCACTTACTCCAACATCTATAAAAAATGAGGCATTTCAAGTCAGTGGTTAGAGACAAATTATTCAATAAATATGCTGGGACTAGGTAGCCACTTAGAAAAAAGTTGTATTGCTATTCACTTCTTACTCCACAATAAGTTCCAAGTGGAGCAAAGATATAAATATAAAAGAAAACTATATTCCAGCATTCCTCATAATAGCAGATAAATAAAAGATTTTCCAGTAAAAGATTGGAAACAACCTAAATGCCCTCTAATAGTTAAATCCATTGTGGTACATCCATTTAATACTATTTAGCCATTGGGAAAGAAACTTGTAGTTCTATTCTGTCCTCGCGTGGACTGCAGAAGTGCGTGTGCAGGAAGCACGTAGGAAGCCCCACTTGGGTAGAGTCTGTGTACCGGCTTGTGCGTGTAGGAAGCACCGCCGGGAGGGGACACAGGAAATCGGTTTCCTCCAGAGAGATGGGGGGGAAGCTCCGGGGCAGGGGCGAGACTGATTCCACTGATGACTCTTCTGCAACATTCACTGTTGCACGTTAATTAACTATATTGAAGATAAACCAAATAATTTCTAAAACCCCAAACCTAAAGTGTGTAAAAAGACTGAACCTCCCCTTCCTTCCACCCCATCCAAGTTGTTTTAAGTTCTCGTATAAGCACTGCAGAAAGGTCTCTGGGCAGTCATTTCGGGCTACAGCGCAGTGAACTGTTGTCAAGAAGGTTAGAATTTGGCAACTGCTTAATAAGTGTTTAGTAAGCAAGGAGGACCCAATATTAATGCACGTAGTAGGTACTTGTTCAGATGGAATTCTATATTCTTTAAGAAGACTTTCTTTAAAGGAGGTACTTTGACTTATAGCAAAAGTGAAGGGCCAAAGGAGTCTGCAGTCATTCTACAGTGTAAAAATACATGTATAAACGGGCTCAATGATGAGCAGTGGAACGAGTTCAGACAATCCTAACTAGAAGAGCGCTCATGGAGTGGAACTAAGACCATCCTCAACGCCCTTGCCAGCACCCCAAGTGTGTATTCCACTGGGGCAACCACACTGTGACGAGCCTGCTGCACCTCAGGAGCCTCCTCTGCCCGCCCAGACACTTGTCTCGCCTCCCATCTTCAAAACTTGCGCCCAACGATCTCCTACACAAATTGTCATGTTTCATTGTCCCGTAGCTGTGGAGTTACTAATTCCTCCATTTGTTGTTTGACAGCTCAGACAATTTAGATCCTTTAAAAGGCAGAGTGAGGTTTTCTGGGTATTGGCACCATGTTCCATGTTCTTGCAGGCTGAAGAAATTATTCTAGAAGTGTATCCATCAAAAAGCACCCTAGAAAACCCCTGGGTGGAAAAAAGTCTGCCATGTAAGACAATTTAACATATAACATTCTCTTTTTATCAGCAGTTGTTTTAAAATTCAAGACAACCAGTTGAAACATAAAGTAAATCTATTGATTATTAAATTTATTGCCCAGTATTACATACAGATTTCATTCATAAAACACAGCCCCTCTGAGCCTTAACTTTCTCATTCATCCAGTGGGGATAGTCACATCTGCTCTGCCGGAACTGGAGGACGGCCGTGAGAACTGGAGCTGCGTGAGCGCTGTGAGAGATGCCGGAGACTTTCTAACCGCCCGTTAGCACTCCCTGTTAAGAGAGCGGCAACTAATCCCTTCTAAATCTGACACACTTGTTTAACTCTTTCTACCTTCCATGCCATTAAAATTGCCAAGTGTCCAACACTGAAATTGTAGTTTAACTTCCTGTCCAGCTAAACAAGACTTTAGAAACTAGATGTAAAATGTCTTTATCATTAATAAAATCTTGGAAAAAATTTTTAGAAACATAACTTTATTTTGGTGGGTAGGTAAAGCAGCAACCTTAATAAAACAGTAGACAAGAACACCTGAATAAATTACACCACCTATGTGTGGCCGATTTCATTGTAGATTTTTTGTTTTCATTTTTGAAACAAAATTTAAGATCTAATCTGTTGGTTTCCTATCATGTGAAGAGAGGACTTCCCTTCTCACATTCCTCAACCTTGTACACTCATATACAAAAAGCACACACATTTCCTCTATCACTAGAGCATGATTTTTGGTTAGACCAAAATTTAGTGTTTACATTATTACAAAAGTAAGCTGCAACGGATGCTGTGATCAGCCACCCAGCTCCCTCTTCAGTACAGAATTTCTCCCCCTGTTGTTGGAAGATGCCTCTCTGCTAGCACCCCGCTTTGGAATTAACTCAGCTTTTGAGAGATGCTTCACCCATGGTTGAGACCCCTTCCCAGAGTAGCTGTCAGTCAATGACTGTTCAACGTGGAAGCAAGAGGCCCTCGCTGCAACTTGGACAATTCTCAAAGGCCAGCCCAGCTTTTGAACTCCCTGTGAGGTCAGCTAAGGCCTTTCTCATGGTCTGATTCTCTCTCTGCCCAATGCTGTTTCCTTGCTTTTCTTCCCTCCCACAGGTATGGATGCTGACAGTACTTTCAATAAACCTGCCAGCCGATCTCTGTCTTTGTGTCTCCTGCTGAGGAATACAACCTGGGGCAGGTGATACAAGAAATGGTCTGAGAAAGCAAATGCTAAAATGAGAGTTTTGGAGCTGGGTCATCTGCCATCTGGTTGGCAGAATCCCATTGTTGGTGGAAAGGGAGCCCTGACCGCACAAGGCAAGAGTGCAGTCGTTAAACTTTCACGTGGTGGCAGAAGAGCTTGCTGGAGTGTTGTTTCGGGCACTGGAGCTATGTGGGGGAAATGGTTAACTAGAAGGACAGTGAAGGTGACTATTGCTAAACTCAATGCTTTGGAAAGAGATAATGAATGACTAAAAATGATTAATTGACTTTAAAAAGTGTGAAAATGTGAAAGCCAGAGGGCTTCCTGGGTAGCATATCTCCTATAGCAGAGATACAGAGAATGCTTCTGATCATAAAGGTAGCAGAGCTCCAAGAAAAGTTAATCTCTCGGACTAGGCAGGTTTGCTATGCCAAGGTCAGGGGCCTGGTTGAAAAAGAATAGGAGCCTGACAATGGAATGAGGACATCTGACTGAGGCACCTGCTGAACTGGTGGATCCCTCCCTATTATGAACCAGTACTCCCCTCTTCTCGAAAACAGTACAGAGGCCACTCCCCTGCAAAATAGGATGTGCCTCCTCAGGTGTGCCCCAGCCTCCTGGTCTGGCCTGATATAAGTCACGACAGAACTCAGCTAAGGAGCTCACAGCAAAGGAGCTGGAGGACCCAGTCCCATAGATACTGGTAGGAGCCAGGAGAGAGTCCATAGGGCAGAATTCAGAGGCTATTAGAGCAAAGCAGGCAAAACACTAGTTTGGATAAGGAAGGGTTTACTGGGGCACACTGTCCTGGAACACAGAACTTACCACCCAGGCGCTGATGTAAGCGTGCAGTTAGGAGGGCCCCAAGAAGTCGGCAAGGGAGCGGCAATATTACACATTAAGTGAGGTTGCAATGCCAGAAGTGCCCAGGCAGGCGGTGGAAGAGGGGATTAAAGACTCAGAGGAGTGAGCATTGGTAGAGTGGATATACTACGTAAGGCCGAGATGACCGTGCTCCATAGGAGGGTTCAGAGCATACATGATTTACCAAAGCAAGAGCAATGTAGGGGTGGGCGGGGTAACAGAAGCTCTAGGAATTCAGTGGCAGCTCCTCTACATAGACCAGAGATGACTTTCTGTCTTCATAGAACTAGGCTCATTGACAGCAATGAGAATGATAGGACAACTCCTCCCTGCCACCTCCAAACCCCGCCCCAGAGAGGCCAAGTAGTAGTACTTAAATCAGCTAGCAGAGGGCAAGTGGATGTAAGCACTGTGATGAACGATAGGGCTGAAGTGGCAGCCAAGTGGCCTGACCTACACAGGGTCATGGAGATCATTAATAAATGTAGTATTCTAGGGGCAAACACATAAGTAGTCAAAAAAGGTATAGGCCAAAGAAATCAAGAACGAAGGATAAAGGCAGTTATCCCAATGAAAAGTTGGGATGCCTTTCCCATTTTCCAGAACTGAACCAGAACCCATCAGCTGAGAGAGGCTAGGGGCCCAGGGAAGGCACAACCAGTATTTGATTTCCCAGTCCCTCCCCACAGGAATCCCATGGCCATTTACTTGGGTGACTACACCGGAGAAAGAGGAAGATCTAAACATTATGAGGACTACTGATAACCACACCTCTGAAACATCATTATGGAACCCTGTTAGAGGGAAGGGGTGCAGACATTGCTGACTGATTGACTTTACTTGAGGGTTTGGGGTGACCTGGCCATGTCAATTCACTAACTCTGGATAACAATCGGTCTTTTTTTGTGTGCTGTGGCTTGATCAGTTTTTCACCAGATCCTCCAGTGTCCTACCTGGAAAATATATACCTGGATACCAGTGAGCTTAGAGCTGAGCTGAGCAAGGGTCCACAATCCCACGTGCTACTTAGATTTTCACACGATGCCCATGTTCAGTGTGGAACCTCCCCCTCCACTGTGCCTGACATCTCCAAGCTGGGAGTCTCCCAGACCTGGCCTCTCCAAAGAAGGGGTCCCTAGCAGCTGGGATATGTTGGGGCGAACCTACCTCTTACACAGATCTTCAGCTAATCCTGTTTCTGCCTGTGCCTCTACTTCCTCGGCCTTTGAGGGGTTCTCTGGCCACAATAAGCCTGCTTCTGGACTGTCCCTAGAGATACTTTTATATTTTTTTCATTCCTTCAATCAGTGTTTCTCAACAGGGGACAATTTTGCCCCCAGGGAGACATTGGACAATTACTGGAGACATTTTCTGGTGTCACAACTGGGGAGGGGGCACTAGTGGCATCTAATGGGTAGAAGCCAGGGATGTGGCTAAACATCTTACAATGCACAGGACAAACCTATACAACGAAAAATTATTTGGTTTAAAACATCAGCAGGACTGGGGTTGAGAAACTGCCCTAAATTATGTAGTGCAAGTATTTCCAGTTTATACCACATTTTTGGGACTATAAGACACCCCCCCGCCCCAAATGTGGGAGGAATAATAGTTGTTAGTGCTGCTGTTGAGTTCTGTTTACATTTACATTGGTGAAATATTATGTTATTTATGTTATTAAATATTTTACCACATTTTTTGCTCAAAATTTTTCCCCTATTTTCGTCCTCTAAAACCTAGGTGTTATGGTCCGAAAAATATAGTAGTTTTTTTATGCTACCTCATTTTTTTTCTATTCTCTTTGTTTTTGTGTTTTTTATGCCTTTGTATCCTCTACTATTATTTAACAGTTATTTCTAGGTGGAATGACAGTAAAGTCATTGTTCAGTTGGCACATTTAACCAGAACTCACATGGCGGCATATGAATTTATATTTATTGAAAATGTTTCAGTCCCTGTTCCAAATACTGGTGTAGGCAAATGTTTAGGGTTAGCAAGAATGTATGAGCCAGAGTGAAACAGAACGTCTGTGGGATCACCTGGGAATGGACTTCGGGCCCTTTAGAGCATTCTATACAGCTGTTCTAAAGGTAGGCAGTTTTGTTTTGTTTTGTTTTAATTAAAAAAGAAAATAAAAGCTGCAGACAAAAATAACTACACATTATAAGTTGAAATGTATAAATACTTGTTAAAGAATTTATTTATTTATTTTTAGAGGGAGGGGAAGGGAGAGAGAAAGAGAGGGAGAGCAACACCAATGAGTGAGAAGAGAAAAAAAATCAATGGGTTGTGTCCCCTGTGTGCCCCAACCCCGAAAACCAAACCCACATCCCAGGCATGTGCCCTGACCAGGAAGGAATTGAACTGGTGACAACACCCAACCAACTGACCGAAACCTATCAGGGCAAAATGTATAAATATTTTTTAATCTTCACAGGAGTTGACCAGAATTTTTGTGAAGGACATTTTGTACTCCCTGACATCCCACACATCATTATTTAAACTTACAATGCTTTTCTAGGACTTATTGCCGCTTCCAATGAGTTGTTTTGGTCAATGAAGCTTGCTTGCACTAAGGCCAAACTATGTAGAACTTACTGCATTTACTCTGAATCTTAAGGTAGGAGCCCAGGAAGCCAACAATAAAGAAGTTTTTAAGGAACTGAATCTACAAATACTGAAGGAGTCCCTAGCTTGTACTCAGGGCCTCAGTTTCCTCTGTGAGGGTGAATTCACCATTCTCTGAAAGCTCCATGTGTCAACAGGAGATTTGGGGGGGAAATTAGTGTATTTTGGTCTTTATTATGCTTCTCACTGAAAAGTATAACATTTTCACGGAGTCCTTGACACATTAATAAACCCATGTTTAAAATTTTCGTGGAATCAAAACTGTTTTTGCAGAGTGTAATTAGAAATTGCTCTGGACTAGAAAATAGGTTTTAAAATACAGTTCTATCAATGTTACTTTTCCCATGAACCTGGGGAAAATTATACATTCCCATGTAGGGAAAAAATCAAATTATGTGGGGAAAAAAAAGAATCAAACACCGTGGTAACAAGAATAAATTTTGCAAACTTCTGCAGTATAAGCTTGGCAAGTTCTTGTGGAAGCAAATGTATAAAATATAGGTTAAAACGAAGCTTTAAGGAACAGGTTGTAAATTTATTCTTTGAGATATTTTTACTTTAAGCTTTTTTCTTATTTTTAGTCATATATATATATAACTGCCCTTTATAAAAGTTAAGTATTTCATAGGAAATCATACATACACTCCTTCCAACATTTTTGGTGTATCCTGTTCCATGAAAAACTTCCATGGTTCTTAAAAGCACCAGAGAAATACCTCAATAAGTAAATC
Source organism: Tonatia bakeri (assembly GCA_004024845.1). Taxonomy (NCBI): domain Eukaryota; kingdom Metazoa; phylum Chordata; class Mammalia; order Chiroptera; family Phyllostomidae; genus Tonatia; species Tonatia bakeri. The sequence continues at coordinate 248,829 of PVIA01001552.1, read as the reverse complement.
TTAATATAATTATATTTTCATTATTAAATAATTGCATCAATTATCTAAATAGTTCCATTTGCTATTATTTGAAGAAAAAAAAATTTAAGTGGCCTAGAAAGAAAATGTAAGACTCAGTCATATAGTGTTTAATTATAAATAAAATGATTCCAAAACAAAATTATTTTAGTAGTTCTTGATGTAGTAAAGGCAAAAACATACTCTATCATTTCTTCCTAATGCCATTTTTTATTCTCATAAAGGAAGAAAGTAGAAACATTTGCACTTCAAATAAAGTATATTGGTTTGGTAAGATTTGATCAGTTTTTAAACCAGCAGAAAATTCCTTCCTTTCAAGAAATGAGAAAGTCTAGCTATAACCTGGAAGTGAAATAGAGTGTTCCTGTAACCACAGCAACACCAGAAGTCCATCTTCCAGAGCTGTGCCAAAGTCATTCCTTCCCGTCACTCCCATCTGAGACACAGATAGTTCATTGAATTTCTAATCTATGGCACTAATGAGCAAACTCATTAAACAAAGGTAATATTTCTATCCTATCAAGTGCTAGTGGAGAAAATGAGAGACTGCAATAAACCGAAAATGCTCCCATCCTTGAACAAAACAAATTTCTATTATTACTCAAGAAAATCAATCTCTCAGTAGAAAAATTAGAAAACACGGGTGAATTAAAAGAAGAAATCTGAAATAACCACCATCCAGAGAAAACGGTGATGATTTGTTACTTTAATGTATATTTTTCTAGGCTACTGTATAATCCTGTGCATATTGAAAAAAATTGTATTTATAATATAGGGGGGAAAAACTAACAAAAATAGTGTTATACTCTATCCTTTTAAAATTATCTGAGTTTTGTTGAAGATTTTATTTATTTTTAGAAAGAGAGGAAGGGAGGGAGAAAGAGAGAGAAAAACATCAATATGAGAGAGAAATATTGATCCATTGCCCCTTGTTTACTCACCCCATCTGGGGACCGAACCTGCAACCCAGGCGTGTGCCTTGACCAGGAAGCAAACTGGCGACCTTTCACTTTGTAGACAATGCCCAACCAACTGAGCCACAGTAGTCGGGGCATAAATGATCTAGTCTTAATTCCAGCTCCCCAGTGTGATCTCTTTTCTTTGAAAAACAAAGACTGTTGTCTGATTTCTGCATGTCAATGAGGATAGCCTTTCTGCAGGAGGGTCATCCTGGGAGGGAGCCGGCTGGGCAGTGGGGGCCACAGCAGAGTAAACCCAGCTGGTTATGACCCAGCAGGCTGGCAGGATCCCTTGAGAACTTCCTCCAGCCTCTCCTTTGTTCACAGCTCTGGCTTCCAGTGCTACACAAGACACTCCTCAAGACAAAAGACTACAAATGTTATGCATCCCAAGACTTGTATAGAAACTGTACCTAGCAAGCCAATTCCTTGTCCTACACTCAAAAGAAAATATTGTAATGTAACCTCCCATGGGGTTTCCACAGAGGTAAACCTACAGGACTTCTGTAATGATGGTTCATAATTAAGTAATTGTTTTCTTGCACCTCCCAACAAATGACTCTGAAATCTAATTCCTTTTGCTCTGACAAACAGAGCAATGAAAGAGACCAAAGATCTCACGGCCAACCAAGGCAAAGCAGAGACAGGGCCAAGGACCCCTGGCCTGGCATAAACGTTCACATCTTCCGGCTCGGAGCCCCTCTTCCCTGTTTACCCCCTTTTTCTGTTGCAAGAGTCTTAGGAGCTGGCAGAAAGAGTGGGTGATGGAGAAGGGATGTTGTTTTTCATCCAACAAAAAGTATTTAGCAAGCCTCTGTAGGGAAAGCAAAATTTTTCTTCTATGTTCTTTAGTCTCCAACTGAGAATGAGTATTAAGTTGATATAAGATAAGTTAACAGAGGAAAAGGATAAAACTTTATTTATTATTCCTACGTGTACATAGGAGCCTTCATAGGAAAAAGAAATCTCAAAAAGCAGTTGGGCCTAAGTGCTTTTGTAGTAGATTGAACAAAAAGTAGTAATTATGGAAAAGTAACTGGAATACGTGAGGAGAGTAAAGGAAGATAAGGGGTATTTCAGCAAGGTCTGTTTACAAGATTTCTCTCAGCCTCAACTCCCCATCTTTGGGAATAAGAATACTATTTCCTCCTGGTATAGAAAAGGTGTCTTTCACATGGGAGTTTTTATCTCCTGCTTTTAGGAAGAAAAGGAGAGGTCAGCGTGCCTTTCTTGCATATGCTGTTTTTCAGTGCCTTTAACTCAAAATAATGCTTATGCCAAAGTGGTATATTTGGGGGTGACATATTCTGCTACTTTTCACCTCCACTAGCAAACAAGGTGTTATGGGCTGAAATGTGTCCCTCCAAAATTCGTATGTTGAAGTCACAACCCCTCATACCTTAGGATGAGACTGTATTTGATGACAGGACCTTGAAGAGGTAATTAAAAGTTGAATGTGGACACGACCTAATCCAATATGACTGGTGTCCTGATAAAAAGGCAGCGATACCAGGGGCACACAGAGGGACAGCCATGTGAGGACACAGTGAGAAGCTTCCACTGCAAGGCCAAGGACAGAGGCCACGGAAGAGCCCACCCTGCCTGCATCTTGATCCCGGACTTCCAACCCAGAACTGAGGAAATACATTTCTGTTGTGTAAGCCACTCAGTCTGTGGTTATTTTTTAATGGCAGCCCAAGCATATTCATATACAAGGCAAAAGTATATCACGTAAAACATTGCCCTGAGGAATTATCTAGCTGTTGCCCTTGATCAGTCCCCTCAGTCCGGCAATCCTACAAAGCACAAGAAGAGAAATGAAAAAAGTTCAGTTACTAATGAATGATTTGACCTAGACTCTGACTGTTTACAATCAACGCTGCCTTCCAAAAGGTTACATCTTAAATGTTCCTGTCCAATATCCCTGTGTTCTCCCTCATGGCCCTCAGATAATGCTCTCCCGAGTCACTTTGGAGCTCCCTAATTGGTTTTCTCTTTTCCAAGTGCCTGTTTTCTGATGAAAGCTGTTTACAGCCTCACCGCTTGGGCAGAGGAGGGGGCAGGAGGGAGACCAACTGTTGACAGAAGCTGTTTCTAAGAAGCTCATCTCTTATTTTCCCTGGACACAGTCTGTGATGGGAGAAAAGTCCAAAGGGACAAACTTAGGAAGCAAAATACAAAATCCCAAGGAGGGTGTGACTTTTTGCAGGGTGCTATTCACACATGATTCAATGCCTGGGACTTGGGTTCCTGCTCCGAGCCAGGTTCTGTGCCAGACACTGGGGACTTAGCCAAGAATGAATTAACATTCTAGTTAGGTGTGATGTCAAAATTCATGAACCCTGAGATTAATGCTACTTTAAAATAAACTCGTGTGCATTTTCTTAAAATCTCACATTTTGAAGGCACCGTAGAGAAGTTTGGAAATCAGAATGAAGAAAGGGGGAGATGGGGTCTAATCTCCAAAGAACTAAGTGGCGGGAACAGAGTGGGAAGGTGGAGACGAGGGCAGATGGAGAGAAGGGGCTAAGGAAGAGGCAGCCTTGATGGAGGGAAGAGGCCTTGACCTCTCAGCTGTAATCTCAGGGCAGGCCCCCACCCAGTACAAATGCTGGTGCCTTTGCTGTGGCTGGTGCCTTCGCTGTGGTGGGAACACCTCACCGGGCTACACCAGTCCCCTCGGGAAGAGAGGCCACTTTAGAAGGAGGGAGGAAGCTCTGTTTCAGGGGCAGGCGAGAGAAGCACAGGTGTATAAATTTCAAGTCCCAGCTAAGCAACCACACTGAGTGCCATCGAAGTCACCTGACACCACCCTCAGACTCTCTTACCAACCCCACCACACTGCCAACCATGCAGGCAGAAAGAAGATCCCCCAAATATACCCAGAACCAACCAAACCAAGAGTTGGTTCTTTGGGAAAATTACCACCCTCATAGAAGATAATCAGCCCACAGAAAAGTAAGAAAACAGAGAAATAAATCTGCCTTAGAAAACATAGAAATAAAAGGGAAAATGGAGAGGAAAATTACTCATGGTGAGTGAGTGTCTTGCTGGAGGCCCCACCCGGAGCCTTTGTCACTGTCAGGCCCTGCTGGCCTGCGCGCCGATTTAAAACCTTCCACTGGACTTGAGGGGATTTGACCTGGGGTTGGAAGGAAGAAATTATCCAAATTCCCCAAAGATGACAGCTTCCAGGGATACTTGGAGGTGGGGGTGGGATGATGGTGTCTGTCACTTCCTAGTTTGAACCTTTGAATCAGCATAGATGATCCAGTAGAACTGAGACCCAAATAAATCCTCAGATTCTATTCCTACCCTTCAGGCCAGTCTCTTTTGTAATTCTCCTTCTCATCATGGCCTACCCTGGGTTTTTTGTTTGCTTTGTTTTTTGTATTTAGTGTCTCCTGCACCTAAGCATCTGTGTTCCTACCTGTCACAGTCTCTTTCCTCTGTGGTCCCAGTGAACCATGCCTCCTGATGGTATTGCCCTGTGCAGTCCCCCTCCCCTGGAATCTGGAATGACCTGTGACTGCTTTGATAAAATATGGAGGGAATGACATTCTGCAAGTCTAAACCCAGGTACTAAGAAGATCTGGAAGCTTCTGCTTTTGCATTTTGGGGAAACTGGGCACACTGTAAGCAGTCTGACCCCTTTGAGGCCATCACAATGATGGGATGCCCAGGCTGGCCACCTGGGAAGGCCACGGAGAAAGAAGATGACACCTGCTCAGCCCATTTGACGTGCCAGGCAGATAAACAAGGAGGCCGTGTTGGATGGTCCAGCCAGTGGAGGCCGTGTGGAGCAGAGACGGGCCATTTCTGCCAAGCTTGGGCCAAATTGCATAATGTAAGTAAGTAAATAATTGTTGTTTCAAACCACTACGTTCTGGTATGGTTTGTTATATAGTCATTGAAAACCAAAGTCATTACAATCACTTCCTTCAAGTCATTTTCTCTGAAAACGTACCTGATGAACTCAGTGTTTGCTACATCTTATTTTAGAACTTGACACAGCACTTGGATTGTGTAATCCTCGGCCTGGTTTTCGTCAGTTTCATATATTAACTTCTTAAAATTAAAGATAATGGCTGATGTTGAGCATCATGGACCAGGTACTATGGTTGAGAATAAATATGATTATCCCCACTTTTCAGATGAGGAAACCGAGGCACAATGTGGTTAAGTAACTTGCCCAAAGGTGGTTCTGTAAAAAGAACATTTCCAAATTCGCTTGTCATTCTATAGCATTGGTAACATGCACTCTGAGCTTTGCTGAAAAGGAAGCTGATGTGGAGAGAACAGCATTGCGTCCACACTCCAGGCAAGAAGAAGGAAGGAGGAGAGATTAAACTAAGAGACTCAGACACTGCTGTCCTTGGCTTGAACCAATAAGGTCGCACAGACTGGGGGTGTCAGTTTTGTGGTGGGTGGGTCTGTGGCATGTATAAGAGAAGAATAAGCCGCAAAGCCGTTGGAAAAAAGAAACAGCCCACTCCGATTCTAGGCTTCCGAACCCGCTGGGTGAGCAGTGGCTCTGCTCCAACTGGGATGCACACAGAGAGCCTGCTGGGTTTGGCTTCTGTGTTTGTGCTTTGTTACTTGGACTAACTTGGGTGGGTTTCTGTCCCCTGCAATAAAGAAGCCTCCGACCAAAGACCACATCTAGATGACCAAAGAGATGGCCATAAAATAAGACATGTTAAAATCTATTTACTGGCGATGCAATTTTCCACTGCGTGAAACATAGGTTTCCTGACAAATTTTACATTCGAAGAGACATGAAAGACCATGCCAGGAAACATGAAGTTCTCAGGAAGTGATCTGGTTACAGACATATTTCCTTAATAGGATACAATTTGATTCTAACTCTCATTAACTTTTGACAAGAGCAGTAAGACACTGGCTGTTTAGCTAACAATTTGCAGAGCTTTCTCAAGTGTTCACAGCCCAGTGGGTATGCAGCAGATGCCAGCAGCCATCTTCATTTCACTGTTGGGGATGAACTCCAAAGGGCTGAAGAAAGGCTGGGATCACAGGGCAGGAAAGAGGAAGCTGGCCCAGTCTTCGGGTGCCTGGTCTTCGGGAGCCACCATGCATTATTCCACGCTGCCTTTCTCACTCACGTGAGTGTCAGGGAGACTTCTTCCTGACGGACAGACCTCCAGGTTCCACCAGCACCTTTCTGAAGGTGTTTTGTAGAGATCATTATCATATCAGGTCAGTTAGGGAGCTCTTCAAATTGCAATGCTCACTGTAAAGTCATTTGCTTGCAGACGTTTCCTTCTATGGCCAACAACGTCAGTGTTCTGAGCAGCATTCTAGCTTGGAAGCATTTTATTGCACGCACTTCTAGCAACGTTATTAAGATTACTCAGACTTCCTTCTTGCTACAAAGTTGACTGTGTAATCAAATTCTTTGGCGCTCGTAACAAAGACCTAGCATTCAAATGGGACGACAACGTCATCTTTATTCACTTTCGGTAGCTGTTCTGGAACACCATTTTGTAAGTCCACATCTGTTTGTGAGGTGGCAAGGTCAGTGTGCCCCTTACACAGCCATCACTCCCCCCCAAACCAAGAGGCTTATTCAATTTTTGTACCCTTTTGAACTGTTTTCAACTTTGTTGCTGTTAGAGAAGTTACACATTTGGTTAAGCTCCAACAGAAATTTAAATGTGAGAAAAATTTCAAGAGGTTTTCATAAAAAGGAATAAGCCACAACGGCAGTTCTTGTGGTGACTGACCTCCCAAGTCTAACATGGGAAGGTCACGTGCCATTTCACAGAGGCTTTTGCCTCTGCTTTTCTGGTCAGACATGCTGTCTGCCACCCTCCCTGTCACTAGATCTGGGATTGGCCCAACTCATGCAAACACCACTGTAGCCTGAAGTCCTGCTGGTCCTGCCGTGTCTGCCAGCCTGCACCCAGGAGGTTCTGCTGCTGTCCGGTCTCCTCTGTGCTAAACAAGAGCAAGGAGCGGCTCTGAAGTACATAGGCTTGCACCTCACAAACACAGAACAGTCCACTGTCTGCTGTCCACTGCTTCTGGGGAGATATAACTAGGGAAGACAGTCAGACCCACACGCAGTGACATATCTCATTGCTTTGGACAATAAAATTGGTAAGTTAGGATTCACACCATTGGGCAAATGCCCACTCATTTCTCAGCTCCTGTCTCTGCTTCAGCTTATTATGTTCTATCACAAATCAAACATTGGATATAATCAAGACATGAAGATACATTTTCCCCTTGAGGGCTATTGTCAACAATAATCTAGAAAGTCTTCAGGTCAATTTGTGCAAATCTGGCAGAGTCACACACCATTTAGTGTACTTGTTTGAATCAGAACAAGGACCCACCTGGATTTATATTTACTTTTAAGTAGGTCTAAGGAGCCCCAGCTGCTGTGGCTCAGTGGATTGAGTACTGGCCTGAAAAGCAAAGGGTTGCTGGTTTGATTCCCAGTCAGGGTACACGCCTGGGTTGCAGGCCAGGTCCCCAGTAGAGGGCATGGGAGAGGCAACCACACACTGATGTTTCTCTCCCTCTCTTTCTCTCTTCCTTCCACTGTCTCTAAAATTAAATATAAAACCTTAAAAATATATAGGTCTAAGGAATTATTGGTCAAAATACTCCCCTTAGATTCAGCGTGTCTGCACTTTAATCTCAGGTCCCAGATTAACATCAAAATTTTCTCTGGCCACCAAACTAAATTCTTCAAAGTGAGTCCATGCTCTTATTGGTCTAACTCCCCCCATGGGCTTCTGGGCTACCACCAACTCACCTCGATATTGAAAGCCTGGAGCAGTCATAGCTAAATACCAGGGTTCTGTCTCCAGCATTAATTACCAGGCAAAAATCTGCATTTTCTAATTCTGCTCCCACTCTTAGCCAATGGCAACTAAGAGTTTTCTTTTTTTCTCTTGAGACAATTTACAACTCTTTTTTTTTTTTTTTTAAGCCCGTGAAGGAATGTATAACTCCTGGACCTAAAATGTTAAAGGGGCTGTGCTAGGTCAGGTTTTTTTTTTAAAAATCCTTGGCATGATTGGCATTTAGGGCCAGATAACCCTTTGTTGTGTGGGTTGTGTGGGTTGTCCCGTGCGCTGCAGGGTGTTAAGCAGTGTCTCTGGTCTCAGCCCACTACATGCCAGTAGCCCTGCACGCCCCCCCCACACACACAGTACTATGATGACCAAAAATGTCTCCAGACATTGAAAATGTCCCCTGCAGGGCAAATGGCTCCTCGTTGAAACCTGCTGTCCTTGGTAGATGGAGCTGCAGGCCGACAGGACTTCTCCTGCGGGCTTTCAGGGCACCCTGCCGATGACTGAAGCTTGGTTCACTCGTAATAACTCTGTTAATGTAGAGTTTCACAACAAAATTCATTAGGCACTTACCATATGACAGACTTTTTAGAAGTGTCGTCTACACACCGCTTCATTAAATCTTGATGACAACCCGAAATGCTAAGTGCAATTTTGAGTGATCTGCGTTTAAACAGGAGGAAACGGGGACTCAGTGCAGGGAAGTGACTTGCCCAAGGTCACACAGTGAGTCGGTGACAGAGTCCCCTCTGACCACCTCTGTGGTCTCATTGCTTCAGGCAGTAAAATTGTTAAGTCGGGATTCGTAACATTGGGCAAAAACAAAACAGACTTTGTGGATATAATAGCTTTTTTAAAAAAATTATTTATTTTTAGGGAGAGGGGAAGGGAGGGAGAGAAGGAGAGAAACATCCACATAAGAGAGAAAGATTGCTCAGTTGCCTCTCCCACACGCCCCAACCAGGGACCGAACTCGAAACCCAGGCATGTGCCCTGACTGGGAATCAAACCGGCAACCTTTTGCTTTCTGGGACAATGCCCAACCAATTGAGCCACACCAGTCACAGCTGGATATAATGGTTTCTGAAAACTCTTTTAAGTATATGTGATTCTGTCTCCTTGTATTTCATATCTTTTTAAAACACCAGGGGAGCAGTAACCATTTGAACACTTAAATTGATTCAGCATGGTAAAATCCACTTTTTCTCAGTCTTGTAATTACAGTGAATCATTTGCCATTGTGTCTGGACTACGGTTCACTTCTTTCCTGCTGCTCTGCAGACCCCATTGTCGGCACTCCTATTTTTCTTTTAATTTTCCAAACAACAAGATTGTATTTTATACTTCAGGTATTACTCCAGGGGACAATAATGGTGAACTCGCCACCAAATCGCTGAGAAGAAAATCAAGCAAATCAAGAGCAGAAGAAAGAGAGTGAAAAAAAGAAACTGAACACAAATATTTTCTAGATGCCTACTAATTAAAGCTCGAAAAACCACAGTGCTTTGCAAAATATCACATTCAATTGTTAGTTGAAGGAAAAAAAATGGTCGGAGGCGCACTTGGCCTCCCACATGTGGGGATGAAAGCTCTGGCTGGCCTGGGGAGCCGGACCCTGAGGCCCCAGCCAGGGCCTGCAGGATTAGGCCTTTCTGACATGGCAGAAAGCTATCAAGAGGATCTTTCAAAAATTACTATTTCGTACCTTTCTCAAGGCACCGTGAGAATGAGGTCCTGAGTTCAGTCTGGTTTGTTAGGTTCACTCTCCCTCAGATACTGAGCCCTGGCTGGGTGTCAGAGACCCAAATTAAGACTCCAATGGTAAGATGAAGGAAAGAAAGCACGTCTGTAGGTTGGGCCGCCTGCCCTGGGATGGCCTGGGGGCCTCCCAGCAGGGTGCAGACCGAGGTGCACTCGTCCCCATTATCTGGGCACTCACTGGCAATCTCACTTAAAACAACTAACCGTGTATTTTTTACAGAATAGCTTCACATTGTTTATAGAATAAGAGTAGAACATCGAATTGCATTTAATATTTGAAAGCACCCTCTGAACAACAGTTTCAACCATAATTCTCCCGGTTGTTTTCCAAAAGCAGAGTCCTAGTCAAGATCTTGTATTGCACGATGAAGCTATTAGGTGCCACCTTCCCGGAAGCATAAGCCTGGCCCTATGGCCTTTCTAGCCCCTTTTTACCCCGTGAGATGATGAGCATGGAATTCTTTAGTGCAAGAGCTATAAAAATTTTAATATGCTAAAGTTTAGATAGAAATATGCATTTTTTAAACTGCAAATCACAACCCTTTCGAGATTAATAAAATCAACTCAGTGAGTTGCAAACAGCCCTTTTTAAAAAACCAACTTGACTCCAAGGGGCGGTGTGGTTTGAAGCTGTGCAGTGTGACAGCGAATCAGGAAAGGCCCACCCTGAGTTCTGTCTGGAGGGAAGTCACTCTCCGGGTTTGTCCAAGTCAGATTTGGGGTTCTGAGAAAGCTTCCAACTCGTTTCAAGAATTCACTAAAACAGTGGTGACCAAACCTTTCCCTTCTGATCCAACAGAACTGCTTATAAACTCTCACACTTAGCCCATAGCCTTCTTCCAACATAGGTGCTGACGGATAATGGGCTTAGAGTGGTTTTTTTCTAATGCAGTTCTTTGAAAAAAGGCTCTTAGAGTCAAATATTTGAGAAACACTCTGTGCTGTGGTCCTCTCACAGATTCCCAGTGCACAGAAGCCTACTGAAGGATATAATAAAGAGACTGGTTTAACTCCTGCATGTCCCACACATCTGTGACCTTGGGCTCTTCATTAAACAACCTCCAGTGACAGTTGCACTACCCCAGACCAAGCCTGTAGCCCCACAGCTGCTCCCATTGGCTCCACTCAGCCCACTGCGTCTCTGCACTGGCATTGCAGCCACTGCCAGCCGGTACTCTGCGACCCACTGTAGGCTTTCATCGCCATCCTCCTGGAGCCTGGAAGGCAGCTTGGCCAAATTATCTGCTCTACGGTTGAAGGACTTTAAAAAATGGGGACCCGATCATCACCATTGCACTTTAGTTTTATTTTAAAAAGGCTTTTTCACTTGAAGTTGATTTCTACAATAACTGTTTATAGGACTACATTGAATTGAATCTAATTGTGGGTCAATTGATCACTGTGGGTGAAGTCTGTTCATTGGCTTTAAAATTGTTTCATATTTTTTCCTCTTTCTTCACTTGAGTGCTATCCTGTGAAGCATGGCTCAAGCACCTGCTTGTGTGCATTGCGAACTCAACCGTTCAGGCGCTTGGTTTTTTTTGTTGTTGTTTTTTTCCATGTTCAAATCTGAGACAAGCCACACTGGCCTGGGCAAATGGACTCTCCCTGGAGCTGATTAAGGAACTAAATTTATACTCATAGATTATCACAAAATAGTCAACACTGCAGACTGTCCGTTAGAAACAGGTGCCAAAAGAGGAAATGATCAATATTTTCTGCGTGGCATGAACACTGTCAGACAGTGCCCCGAGTCTGACTGAGCCTGCTTCTGCAGGAAATCACAGGACTAGAGTCCCTCCTCCTGCCCAGAGTCTGCCTTGCTGTGGCTCGCGCCAACTGCTCTCGAACTCTGCATCTTCCGTGTGGCCGCGCTGCTGTGCCAGCTGCTACTTCTGGATGAAAACCTAGTTCCAATTTCCTCCAGTGTCAGCTGATCTGACTATTTAAACGCTACTCTTCAATTAACCCTTCTTTGTCATTTTAGAAACCAACTCTGCAGCCCAGCGGCTGGGTGGGGCAGGGTTCTCCACACTGGCTAACAGCAGTAGTTATCTCCTGCCCCCAGGTAGAACCAGGGGGACACGCTCTCCCATTCACAGCTGACGTTGGCAGAAGACTGGAGGGATGACGACCCCCAGGGCTGAGAACAGGGATGCCACTGCCGGGGCTTCTCCTCAGCCCAGTTTGTTCCCTTCCCTGATCCCAGCCCCCACCCTCTCTTTGTTTTAATTTCTACCCGTTTTCTCCCCTCACATTTAAACAGCACCAATGCAATAATGCCAGATGTGAATGCTTTTTCATTGATGGATTCTAATCATCTCAAATTCTCAAATTCAGACCAAATTCTGCAGGTCCCTGAAAAGTAAGGCTTGCATCTCTGAAAGTACCATGTGTTCATTTTACTGGTAAGTTTGACTATTACTACATCCCAGATAGTACTAGGCTTGATCCCTGCTTTGTGCTTAGCTGCTAATGAGGGAAACGGATAATAAACGAAACAAGGAAACATATGGAATGTCAATGATAAGTGCTCAGGAGAAAAACTAAAACCCCGAAGGTGGGAATAGACAGTTTGAGGCAGGAGTGGAGGTTGAAATTCTAGAGGCGGCAGCCAGGGAAGGCCTCTCTGACAAGATGGTGTGAGGTAGGAGGGAGCTGTGTGAGGGGCCAGGCTCCACCAAGGCACTGGGGCAGGATGTACCTGGCAAGGTCAGTGTGGAGGAAGTTGTAGGGCTGCGTGAAGTTTGAATGTTTATGAGGTGCTTGGAACACGGAGAGTGCAAAGGATAGTAAGAAGCCAGGAAAATTCCCTGGTGAGTGGAACAGGGAAACTGAGACAGATAGCTAACACAATGGCCAAGCAACTTACAGCCAGGTGCAGATGGTCAGGAGTGTGGAAGCCAGGGGGCAAAACTGGGAAAACAAGGACCTCACCCCCAGAGTAACATCTTCTCCCACCCCACAGTCACCCCACCCCCCTCCCTGCCTTCCCTCCCTAGAGACAACCCCTAGGCCTGTTGTGTCTCAGCTCCAGGCCCAGAAAAGCGGCAAAACCAGGTGGGCGGTGCCTCATCCCACTGCAATGACTAAAGACCCCTGCCCTGTCACTGACCAATCTGTGGAGACCATGACCCTGAAAAGGCCCACCTGAAGACCTGATGAGTATTCTGCTGGACCCTCCCCTAAGAACTCCTTTAAGATTCCCGATTGCAAGAGAGAAATGTAGATGAAAGCCTTAAGGCGAAGGACCAGCCAAATTCTTCCTCTGGGTAGTAGCCTGGTGTGTGTGCCATTCCCTCCTTCTTCTTCCACTTCTTTTCGCAGGTGCCATCCCCTAAATTATAAGGAAGTGGGCAGCGGCAGCTTGCCCCAGGCTAAACCCTGAACTTGTCCCCAAAGCCCCCTTTTCTCTGACTTCCCAGTGAGCTAAGGCAGCTCTGCCTAGGATCTCCTGGTGCTTTCTCTGTGCCAAGTCGTTCCTTGTTTCCCTCTCCCCAGCCTGAAGAAACGTGCCCTCATAGTCACCTGGGTCCATGTTGTGAAAGCTTTCCTACACAAGCCGAGAGCCCACACACTATAGCTGGCCCTAGGAAGACCCACTCAGGGTCAGACCCCTGTCTGGCAACAATAGCACATAATAAATGGTAGCTATAATTATGATAGTCACTGATCAAATGTTTGTGGATTGATTGATATTAACAGGTGCATAGTTATCTGGCCAAGTAGGCCCAAGTCTGTTCCTTGGCCTCAGGAGTATTTTAATACAGCCTTGCAGACTTCTAAGTACGACCCCAGAATACAACCCATCAGCACCCCTAGGTTTTCTCCTTCAGTACAGTCAGTCATAAGGCCATTGCCCAAGCAAAAAAAAAAAAAAAAAAAAGTTGCTGAGTGGATGTTCTTTGCCTACGACAGGGCAGTAGTTCTGGAAGTGTGGTCCCCAGAGCAGCAGCAGCTGCAGCGGCAACTTGGAGCTTATTAGAAATCCAAATCTCAAGCTGCACTCAGGTCTGCTGAATCAGAAACTCTGGGATGGAGCTCAGCAACCTCTTTTAACAAGCCCTCCAGGTGTTCTGATGCATGCAAAAGTTTCAGAGCCAGAGATTCTGTTCAGAAAGTGTCCCAGGGCTGGGGAAGATTTCTAGTCACCTCGGTCATTTCCTTTGCTGGCTGTGGAATGCTTTATCAGAAAGACAGTTTGTGATTGTTGTTGCCATTCGTTTCCTGAGATGCCTGGAGGCTCTCTGCGGTTGTTTCTCCACAGGTCTCTAGGGATAGCCCATCCATCTCCCTACACTGGTATCACTGAATTCCAAATTTGGCCTGGCCTCTGAGATCCACCCTGAGGACTTCCTCTGCCCTGGTTACTTCCTCCAGCATTTATAAAAATGGCACAGACTACCTCTGAGAACTATTTTAAGCTTTGTTATTATGAAATTAAAAAAAAAAACTTTCAAAACCAAGATAAACCAGCTTCAGATTTTCAGACAAGACACAGTATTCATATCCCTGTCCCAGGAAGATGTTACCTTGCTGTTCACTGTGAATCAGATAAAGCACAATGCTCCAGGAACCAAGGCCACTTCCAGTTACCCTTTCCAGCATTGAATGGCCACACGGCCCAACTCGTCCATAGGAAATGGTGTGGGTAACTTAAGGTAACAACCCTACTGGTCCTCAGTGTAATGACAGAGAGATGAGTGGGCCCAGGGAGGGTGGGGGGAGAACAGGAAGGAGGAGGTCTTTGAAAATATGATTTTCTTGCTTCTCAACTTGAACCCTCTGGAAACCTCTGTTGGCCTAAGTAATGATTCTCAAAATTAATCTAAGAATTACCTGGGCCTTTTGCTTAAAATGTAGACTCCCAGGGACCCTAAAACAAGTGCTTCTAATGCAGGTGGTCCTTCACATTTTGGAGACTACAGGAAAGATATAGCTTAAATTTCTTAAATTCATAGAAAACAAGTTTCTTTACAATTTCTTCTTCTTCTTCTCTGTAAGAAGAAGAAGTTTCTTCTTACGGAAGCTGCTACCTCTCAAGAATAATCTCCTACCTTTTCCTTTTGCCATTTAGGATAACATTTATTCTTATTTTGTAGTCTAGTCTATTTCAAAATTTATATAAATCATCCTCTTTTGAGAGTCTAATTTACTTTGAAATTTCATTAGGAATGTCTGTTAAATTTTATAAACAAATTTTTATTGATATGATTATTTAAAAATTCAGTTTGTTGCCCTGGCTGGTGTGGCTCAGTGAACTGAGCACCAGACTGCAAACCAAAGGGCTACCAGTTCAATTCCCAGTCAGGGCACATGCCTGGGTTGCAGGCCAAGTGTCCAGTAGGAGGCGCTCAAGTAGAAGACAACCACACACTGGTGTTTCTCTCTCTTTCTCATTCCTTTCCCCTCTCTAAAAATAAATACAATCTTAATAAAATAAAATAAAATAAAATAAAATAAAATAAAATAAAATAAAATAAAATAAAATAAAATAAAATAAAATAAAATAAAATAAAATAAAATAAAATAAAATAAAATAAAATAAAATAAAATAAAATAAATTTGTTCATATAATAGATTATGATGATAGATTTCCTGATTTTGACTCACCCTTGAATTCCTAGGATATATCCTGCATATCCAAGGATGCTGTTCTTTGAATATATTGCTAGATTCCTTGTAAAATGAAATTTGATAAATTTAAAATTTTTTAGTTTTATTTTTATCAAGGTAGTTTTAAAGGTTAAATAGTTCCATACAACTTATAATAAAAAATAGTAGTCCTAGAAGATCCAAAATCACATGAAACGATGTTCAGTATCACTAGCTATCAGAGAGATGCAGATTAAAACCACAATGAGGTACCACTTCACACCAGTCAGAATGGCCAACATAAGCAAAACAACAAACAACAAGTGTTGGAGAGGGTGTGGAGAAAAGGGGACACTAGTGCACTGTTGGTGGGACTGCAGACTGGTACAACCACTGTGGAAAACAGTAAGGAACTTCCTCAGAAAATTAAAAATGGATCTGCCTTTCGACCCAGCAATTCCACTGCTGGGACTATATCCTAAGAATCCTAAAACACCAATCCAAAAGAACCTTTGCACCCCAATGTTCATAGCAGCACAATTTACAATAGCTAAATGCTGGAAGCAACCTAGATGCCCATCAGTAAATGAATGGATAAAAAAATTATGGTATATTTACACAATGGAATTCTATGCAGCAGAAAGAAAGAAGGAGCTTCTACCCTTTGCAACATCATGGATGCAACTGGAAAGCATTATGCTAAGCGAAATAAGCCAGGCAGTGAAAGATAAATACCATATGATTTCACCTTTAACAGGAACCTAAACAACAAAACAAAGAAACAAGCAAAATATAGTCAAAGACACTGCATTAGGGGACAGGCAGGAAGTGGCCAGAGGAGACAGAAGAGGGAATTTCAGGGGAAAAGGGGGAGGGTTTGCAAGAACAAAGTTAAAAGACACATGGATAAAAACTAGGGGAGGGTGGTAATGGGGGGGAAGATGGGAGGGGGATGGGTGGGCTTGATTGGGAGTAAAGGGGAGAAAACTGTACTTAAACAATCATTAAAATAAAAAATAAAAATTAAAGAAAAAAAATAGTAGTCCTTGCCTTGCCCCTACATGTCCCTCAATTCACACTCTCTAGAAGACAACCACTAACAACTATTTATATCTGTATGACTGGTATTTGCTTACCTATTTTTAAATACAATACTTATGCAGCCATTTCTTGGTACTTAGTTTTTGATTATCATGTGGAGATTTCCCAACTGTTGAGTTATGGAATTTAGCTTTTTTAATTCATACAAACTCTGTAACACACACACCAACCCTTCATCTGCCCACAAATAGGCATGCTTACACATACATACACACTCTTCCCTATGCCATAATATTGGTTGATCAATACTTAGTTTACATTTTTATGCTTATATGAAAAATATTCCCAAGTCATGAAATGAACTACAATTAATTTTCCTTCTTGTACAACTTTTAATTTTGTCTTGTGTTAATAATTTTTTCACTTTCTTAATTTTCCTATGTACCAATTACTAATTCATACCCAAAGTCTTTGACAGAATCAAAATTTCACCTCAGTACTTTCAAACATGAATTATTCTATAGCATTGCTCATTGGCAAATGTTTATTTGATCTGGAGCATTTTGTCCTGCTCCAGTTAGAACCGATGGTTCTCTGGGCCTGGGGCACAGCTCTTACCCTAAGATGTCCCTGCGATCATCTGAGAGATTTCCCGCCTCTCCTTCCTGGGGTCTTTGTCTTTTCTCTTGATTAACACTCACGTGTGGAAGGAGCACATCCTCCAATAGCTTTCTGAGCCAGGTCCGTGAAAGTGAAGTTTGTTAAGATCTTAAAGGTCTGGAAATTTTTTTTTGTTCTACCTTTAGATTTGGTGGTCTGTTTAGCTGGGTGTAGAATTCTAAACTGGAAATAAAATTTCTCTGAGAATTTAGAAGACATTGCTCCACCAATCTACAGAAAATTTCGCCATTCTCATTCCTGATTCTCTGTATTATGGCTTGCTCTCTCAGTTTTGTCCCCAGTGCTGTGCAATTTCATAATGACATGCTTTGGGGAGGACTTTTTATCCTTTGTGCTTAGCTCCAGGGCCGACTCTCTAAATCAGTTCTAGGAAATCTCCTTGATGAATCATTCTCTCTGTTTTCTCTGTTCTCCCTTTCTGGAACTGCTTATCATTCAGATAAGGAGATATTGGACTTCCTCAGTTTTCTTCCTCTCTCTCAATTTATATTCTTGGACATGTCGTCTACTCTGTCTTCCAACTGTAGTTACTAGGTAAAACACAGGTAAAATTTAATTTCAGACAAGAATTGCATGGGACATATTCATACTAAAAAATAATTTGTTATCAGAAGTTCACATTTGAATACAGGACTGGGAGTCCTGTGTTTTCATTTGCTGAGTTTGACGACACTTCTTTCAAGTCTTCTCTTGCAATGTCCCTTTATGCTAGCCTGTTTTTGATCTCCAAGATGTCTTTCAATTGTTCTCTAAATGTTTTTTTTTCTAATTACTTCTTTCATTTCTTGAATATGATATCTTCTCTTTTCTCTCTGGAGACATTGAGGGATTTTTGTTTTCTCTTGCTGTCTATACTTTTTCTCTTTTGTTCCTCAAAACCATGTTAGATTTTTAGGTCTTCTCATGTGTCCGCTGATCCTTGGTTGTCTACTCATGGGTAAGAGTGATAAACTAGATGGAAGTTCAGTGGGTGTGGGTAGAATCTGTTGATTGGTGGGCTTCCCAATAGCACCTGTTTCATTGGGGATTTCTACCTGTCAATATCTTGAGGCCTTCCCCCTGAGCTGATCAGTTCCACAGAGAGGAAGTTTCTCATCCCCTTCCTGGGATGAGCAGGCGTGCTGCTAGCACTCTGGAAGGTGAAGCACTGAAGAAGACCAGGGCCCCAGAGTCCCAGTTCTTTGTTACTAATGTTCTTCCTAATCTCCATTAGTAATGTGGTAAACCGGTCTCAGTGTGCCTGGCATCCTTGAGTCAAGAATCCCTCTGGTTCAACCTTTCAAAAAGCCTTCTGTCAGGAGGCCATAAATGGCCACTCGTCCTGTATCAGGTAAGAGAGGTGACCTAATAACCTAACTGTGTCTTATATAGGTCTTTCTATCTGTAAATTTTTTCACTGTAAACAAGAGACTATTATCTCACTAATATGCATTGTTTCCCCCACAGAGATCCTTCAGCACCCTTCTAATTCTTCTTCACTCCAATAAGATGAGGGCTTTAGAATAATCTTATTTTCTGTCTTCCCTTCTTCGGACCTTGTGAATCTTGTTTCTTTCTCTCTCTCTTTCCATCACCAATGTTTGCTATTCTTCATTTAAGCTCCTATCCCTGCCATCCCCCACTCAGACACACCTCTTATAGCTTCATTTTTCTGGGAATGCATTTTGCTTTCTCTAACCAGTTATCCTCTTTCTGGCTGGGAGCCCCTTTTCAATGGTATGGTATTTTTCTGTGTGGACTCTTTAAGTTTTGGGGTGTTGTAACTTATGAGTCCCCCAAAAGTGGGAGTCCCACAGATAGCAGACGGTGAAGAAATCTCAGTCCCCCAAACTAAAACTGAGAAGATTCCCAGGACTTGCTGCCTTTCATTCTTACTCCTGGCCTTTGACGTTATTCTCTAGGCACTTGCCCAGCTCACAATTCCTCTGTGATTGGGACCCAGCAGAGCCCACGGCCTCCACCCAACCACTCATAGGAGTTAGCCACTGTTTAACTCTGAAGAGGAAGTTTGGGTTTGGGAGTGGGGAAGATGAAAATTGCATCCAGGTAGTCATATTCCCAGAACCTCCTTTCAACCACCGTAAGTTATTTCCATGGCCATTAATTACACGGGGTAGCCCAGATTAAAAGACCAGAGTTGGGATGAATTACCAACATCTTGGTTCGACATGTGAATATAAGCTCACGTCTTTCTTGAACTTTCGGTTGGTCCATCTCAGAGACAAATGCCAACTACCATGGTCTTACACCATGATTTTAGCACCACTGCACACAAAGATAAGAGAATTACTGCACTTGCACTATGGAAAAAAGCAATCAAAGTATCTCAGAATGAAAATGTAAGTCTTTCCTAATCCTGCTTTATCTGATGAGATAGCCACCTGCAATGAGGAATAACCACCAGTCTCCCCTCAGAAAGTTTAAAGATCAGGCTGGTTCTGGAAAAGAAGATTGAGTGGGCATATTATTAACCTAAATGGAATTAGGTTTCTGTTTCAATAAAGATTCCCATTAAAGCTGAAAGCAATACAGCTACAGCAATACAGCCATAACCACCCACCGCCTGTAGAAAGATACGCTTAAATTACGCCTGGCTGTACACTCCATTATCACTTTGCAAAAGGCAGTAACTTGAGGTGGACCTCTGTGGCCACAGTGTCCTTCAGGTGACAGCTTCAAAGGAATCCTGGCTTGAATGCAATCGATACTGGGAACCTACATTACTCATGTATCAGCACACGACAAGAGGCTGACAATAATTAATGAACTAATTATGATAGGCTCTTTTCATCATATAATACATGACTTAGTGGCTGTTTTGTATTTTTGTATGTAGTTGCCAACTATATAGTATGGCAACCATATTTCATTTCCAAGCATGTCCATCTGAAAGGGTAAATAAGCATCTCCATCCTCCTTGGGCTGGTGTCACCAGGACCTGCCACACTGGGGCAAGCAGCAAGCAAATCAAGAGTCTTTGTCTCATCTGCCTGTTTCCAGTTGAATTAAAATTTTTATTTTTCTCTTTTAAATGACTTAGGAAGGAGGTCACACACTAACAGCCTGTGGGTTGCATCTAGCCCTCAGGTGTGTTTTGTGTGAGAAGCAAGGTTTTAATTTTCCTTAAAAGAATTCACTATCTGCTTTTAAAGTCAGAAAATAAACATAAATGTCTGATCACCCTGGGCCTGGACAATACAGGACTGAGTGGAGACTGCCTCTGTTTTGATGCGGCAAGTGTTCTCCTGTTGACCTCAGACCAAACACTTTCTTAATTTATACCCTGAAACTTCTCTCATTTTCATCGCCTGCCTGGCCACTAACTTAGGAGTGTAGTCTGGTCTGAAGAGTCACCAGCAGGCCACAGTAGTTGTCCCCACTGCACTGGAAAATGCTGGGCACCTAACATCATAATGTTAAGCCTTTATTACATATAAGGGAACAAGGAACAAGAAAGTGAAAGGCCATTCCGAGGTCATAGTCCAGGGTTCTTTCTCATGCACTGGTGGTAAAGACCCTGAACGCAGGGCACAGACAAAAGTGCTTTCATTGTTCAGAGTCAAGGAAGTCACCAGGAAGTGAAAGGGAAGATGGCGGGATGTCTCTCAGGTAGGGTGCCTCTCTGGTTACCAGATGTGCCTAAAGGACAATCCTTTTTCCTCTGAAAAACGTTACCCACACCACTTCCCAGTTCTCCCACACCTGTTACCTTAGATCCAGTCAAGAGATTCTAGGAATCCCTCAGAGCCTGCTGGCTGGCTCTGGCTTGAAGAGCTTGTGTCCAAATCAGAAAGCCAAGGAGACTGACACATCCTAAACCCGGTCATTCAGTTGGGAAGCCTCCCTGATAATTTCAGAGATATCACAAAACACCAGTGCCTTCCAGCTGATTTGAACATGCTCAACCCCCAGCAGATAAAAATGACATCAACAGACTTAATGGACTAGGAATCATCTGGGGATCTTATAAAAGTATCAGTTCTGATTCAGAAGGTCTGGGGAGGGGCAGGAGACTCTGCATTTCTAACAAACTCCCAGGCAAGGCCAATGCTGCCGGGCCCAGGACCATACTTTCAGTAGAGGCGGGCTCTGGAGAACCTTCTATTACTGCTCATGGCCATGTCTTGCTCTTCTTTCTGAGGATCTTGCCTATTTTCTCCACATTATTCTTCTTTATTTCCTATCTTTTTCTTCTCTCCATCCATCCTTCATCTTGGCCGACTCACTATTCCTACCAGCCATCCCTACCAATTCCCAGCCCTCCTCCATTCAAAGATAAAGAAACTTCTGCTCTTTTTTCCTCAGAATTATCTCCCTCCCTCCTTTCCTCAGTAGTGCCAGATGAATAAAGGTCACATGCCAAGCACTGTCCCAAGTGTGTTGCCTATGTTATTTAATTGTCACAACAATCCTACTAAGTATATATTATTATTGTCATTTTAGAAATGAGAAAATTGAGACTTGGGTAGTTAAACTTTTTCTTCAATTAAGAAGTAATGAGTTGAGATTAGAATTTGGATCTAATGCAAAAATCTAAAGTCTTTACACTATATTATGTTCATACAAGGTAAAATGGTATGGAAGTCAGCTGGTAGGGGTGAATTGAGGAGAAGAAGGAGAAGAAGAAGGAGGAGGAGGAGGAGAAGGGGAAGAAGGAGGAAGAAGAAGAAGAAGGGGGAGGAGGAGGGGGAGGGGGAGGAGGAGGAGAAGGAGGAGAAGAAAAAGGAGGGGAAGAAGAAGGGGGAGGGGGGAGAGGAGAAGAGGAAGAACCCCCAGCATCACTCCAGTTGTGCATCCTATGTAGCTCTGAACCCTTCTGATGTAGATGCCCTGTGGGTCAGCCTGGCACATTGATAAGAACTGCTTTAGGAATGCCTAGTTTAGCTGGGGTGGAGCAGAATTCCAAATAGCAGAGTATTAAAACCCTAACTTGCCAATATGCCAAACTTTTCAATGTAACTCTTTAACTAGGCCCATAACTGTACATATAGAGCCTATTACCAAAAAAGAGATTCTTACCATTAGCCAATCATGCAGTCAACCACATAGAGTCCGAAGGACAGTGCCAAGTTTTCCATAGGTCCACATAGAGTCCTCCTTGGATGTGGAGCCAGTTCCCTTCTCTCTCTCTCCCTTGTTTCTCTTCCCTGACATCACCTCTAGCACACCCTTAGTCTGATTTATTCTCTACTCTGTCCTCAAGATCCTGAGTATTCTGTCTTCCAACCTGGGAGCTTGTACCTGATCTTAAAACCTTTGTATCTTTCAGATTCCTCAAACTACAACACACGGAAGACAGAGAGATACTACTTGTGTTGGCTGTCTTCTTCCCCTGGTTTTTATTAGGTATACCAAAAAAACTAAAATGAAATAAAATTCTTCCCAAAGATCCCACAAGATATGTAGAGAGGAAAAAAGATGAGGAGTAGAGATGAGGAAAATTCTATCTTGACAGAAAAATGTTAAAGAGGTCACCACCCTGATTGGTGTGGCTCAGTTGGTTGGGCGTCATCCCACAAAGTAAAAGTTCGCAGGCTTGATTCCTGGTCAGGACACGTGCCTGGGTTGCAGGTTTGGTCCTTGGTAGGAGCATGTGTGAGAGGCAACCAATCAAGGTTTCTCTCTCACATCAATGTTCTCTCCCTCTCTTAGAAAGAAAGAAAAAGAAAGAAAAGAAAGAAAGATTTACTCAAAGGGGGAAAGTCAGAATTTTACAACATGGGAACATGGAATGGACAGGGAAATTGGGAGCAGTGCAGTGTAGGTCAAGGAGCCCTGGCCCAGATGTCTTGAGATTTGGGCTCTAAATCCGTGTTTGCCACTAACCTGCTGTGCAACCTTGAATAAACTATCTCATTTTTCTCAACCCCAGTTTCTTCATTTTTAAAGTGAGAGAACTGGATTGAATGATTACTAAGATTTTTCTGAACTCTTTTGTCTTCCCTAGAACCTAAAATAAAATGAACCAGAAAGGTTTTATGAAGTAATGTTGCACCTAACCAGAAATTTAGATACAAATTAGGTTGAGTCAGTGCATGAAAACAGGAAGGTAAAAAAACAGTGATGAATAATGATGAATGAATAATAATAAGAATATTGGACTAAAAAATTAAAGACAAAAATACTGATCACATATGCTTTCTTTTCAAAGAGACTTAAAATTATCTACCAAGTGGCCACTCACAATCCACAATTATCAGTTAATTATAAAATATATAATTGGAGCAAAACATGTTCCATTTGGTAGTATATTGCCATTTAAAAATCGTTTCCCAATAATAGCACTGAATTAAAAAGTCAACCACCAACATTTTTATTCTTAACAATGGTAGGTAGATCAGAAATCAAATTAGGTCAACATGAATAACTTCCTTCCTGGCAGGTTATAGAATTTGATTACATGGTATATTCCATCTTTAAAGTTAACATGTAATTATGCTTTCTTCGTACACACTCCTCTGCTCCTGAATGTTTCAAACTGAAAAAGTCAAAAGCAAAGCCTGCCCGTGGCTGCCTCCCTTCCGTGCACTTACCAGGCCAGAAGAGACGACTGCTGGGGCACAACCCCACACGGGACTCTGAGTGCACGTTTCAGGCGAGGCCCACCCCGCCGTAATATAAGGGAAAAGTTGATAGCTCTCCATCTGAGAGTCATCTGGATCAGTAAAAATATTTCAGTCACTCTGCATGGAAAGCACCTTCCTCAGTCCTATCTGTATCTGGCTCTTAGAAACCTGACCTCCCCTAAAAGGTCATCACTTATCTCCTGTGAATTTCCCATCATCGGCCCACACCATTTGTACAGAAGGACACCTCAGCCACTCTACTCAGGGGGCACCTGGGCCAGCAGGGACATTTTCTGAGATGATGCACTGGTTTAAGGTCCGTCCCACCCTGGCCGGATGGTTCTGTTGGTTGGAGCATTGTACCACACACTGAAAGGTTGCGGGTTTGATCCCCAGTTGGTGCATGTATGGGAGGCAACCAATTGATGTCTCTCTCTCACATCCTGTCCTCTCTCTCACTAAAATCAATAAACATATTTTTGGGCAAGGATTAAAAAAAAGATTTATTTCATCTTCCTCTGTAGCCCCATCCTGGCCTCAGGTACCAATGGTCTCTATGCCAAAAATCACAATTGAAAAAATACTTTGATTCTTTGTCCTGGATTCCCCAGGCCTGACTTTCACTTACCATTGAGAGAATTCTTTATTCAATATCAGTTATTACTTTAGAAAATTCAAGTCTCACCATTTTGTCACCATTATGTTCCCAGATAAGGGAAATGAAAGGCAACAGAAGTCTGGAAAGGCAAAATTCTTAAGTAGATCAAAAGACAAATTTGAGGGAAAATCTGACCTCTTGCCATCCTCCACTAGCTACTTGAATCTATTTATACATTTTATTTCTTTATTTATATATTTGTACCCTCAGCAAGAACAGTGATAAAACATGGCTGAAGACGTGTGTTGCAGATTGACTTGAGCCATTCAGTAACCGAATTTGACCATTCAGTAATGACCGGTCCCTGCAATGAACACCTGGATTCAGAAGTGGGTGGCACCTCCATGTCCCTGTCCTGCACCACCTCACCCCCAGACAGTTAGTTAGGATGAAGCTAGTGTTAGGACAATCTCTGCCACACATAGGAAACTTGATCAGCAAGCAAACATGAAAACCATCATCGAATCATTTCTTTAACCTTGGTCAAGTCCCCACATTCAGATGCTAAGAAGCACCTTATGTGAGAAGGCGGCATCACCCCAATATTCTGACAGCAGCTCAGTTGGGCTTATGGAAGGAGGCAGGGCCCAGTGGTTTCTGCACCTGGGGTACTGCCCCAGTGTGTAAGTTTCATGGGCTTGCTAGAAAAGTCCACTTCCCGTGCAAGGATGCAGGAACCAGTGCGTCTTCTATCCAAATTCATAGCTTGAAGATTGTTTAGCCAACGACAACAACAAAAAGTCTGTCTTTCATCAGTTATGATAACTGATGTACCCTCTGGAATAGATTTCTGTAATAATATTTACAATGCTTGCTTAACCACTTCTACATGGTAGTTTCCTGATTAGTTTCTTTTGAATGCTACCCACAACCCCTAGAGTGAAGATTAGAGTTAACTTGTGTATATGTGCATCAGAGTATTTACAATAATTATCCTATTTTATTTTTTAAAGATTTAGTTAGTTTTAGAGAGAGAGGAAGGGAAAGAAAAAGGGAGAGAAATATCAATGCAAGAGAGAAACATCAATGACTTGCCTCTTATAAGCATTCCACTGGGGACCGAACCTGCAACCCAAGCATGTGCCCTGAGCAGGAATCAAATCAGTAACCTTTCACTTTGAGGGACACAAGTCAGGGCTACAATGAGTTATTTTAAATTAGCAAAGAGACAACTTTCTGACATATCCTACCTGCACATTTGACATCTGAAATCCCTCTACCACTCCCATCCATCATATTGCTGGAGACATTATGGAAATATGCAAATAAAATAATACCATTCTTTTTAGTTTGCATATCAGCTCCATGTCCAACCATTACAGAAAATACATTTGAATAGAGTACAGAGAAAGGGAAGCACATGAAAACAAGGTGAGAAAAGAAATGACCTGGGGACCTAGGTAGTTGTTTTCACTTAATTAAATGGTCTTGGCAATGCAGAGTTTGCTAAAAAAAGACAGCAAGGGGTAGAACAGAGGAAAGGATGGGAGGAAAGGGGCCTTCTTCTCCACATGCAACTTCTCTGCAAAAAGAGCCCAAGTCACTTTGTAGAGGAGGGATTCCCTTTCTGTGCTTTGCAAGGTAGACACTGAGCTTAGTAACAGCAGCTCACAGAGCCATCACTCAGGTAAAGCACAGAGTGAATGGGGCCATTGAGCAGACACTTCCCTCACTGCTTCATCAAAGGGGCAAACCCAGTTCTTTAACAGACTCATTTACCTTTGCAGACAACTAAGGCCACTGTTCACTGGGCAGGACAATGACTCACTTCATCAGTAACCTGCCACGTTATCAGTCATGATAATTCATGCGTCGTCTCCTTTTATTCGCTGTTGACTTTTGCTTTGGACAAGTTACTAGATTAAAAGAGCAGCATAGTTTTATTTGGCAAAACATTCAGGAACACATTCAGTACTATTCCTTACTATTTTACTCATCAGTTTTTAGTACTGAGCTTCCCTGAATAAGTAGAGAGTAGTAGAGTAGGAAGAGTAATGGGACAGAAAAAAGACTCTTGGAAACTTGAGACGCATGTCCAGCTCCACTACCACCGAATGTCCAGAAGACTGGCCCCTTCTGTGAACTGAGACCAGACCAGATAACTTCTAAGGTCCCTTTGGGGTGCAGCATTCATTCCGTTAACAATTATTATTATTGAGCATCTCCTACATGTGGACCACTGTTCTAGGCTATATCTTAAGGATATAATAGTGCATAAGATAGACAAAGTCCTTATTTTAGGGAGACAAGAAATAATAAATAAATAGGAAAATAAATACAGCATATGTCACATTCTGTGGTAACTGAAATGGAGGGAAATGAAGTAGAGTAAGGGGGATAGGGTGCTACTTTGTGTCCAGTGGTAAAGGAAGGCTTCGCTAGTAAAGGGAACATTTAAGCAGAGACTAGGAGCTCAGGGAGTCAACCATGTGTTTATTGAGATAAGGACTATTCTATTAGAGGGAAAAACAAGTGCAAAGACCCTGAGGTAAGAATGTGCTCAGCATGATCAAAGAATAGCCAGGCAGCCAGTGTGGCTGAAGTTGCATGAATAGGGGAGATGGATAGGGGTAGACCAGAGGGATTGGGATGAGGGTGCATGAAGAGCTTGTGGACATATAAGGTCTTTGGTCTGTACTCTGGGAAACTTGGACAATCTGGTCCAAGTCACCCTTATCTCTGGCCTGTTTCTAGACTTTAAACCTTATAGTCAGCAGCTAGAGAGATTCTGTTTCAATATGTCAAAATGTGGCAGTTCTCAAGTTAAAAATTTCCCAATGATTGCCCAAGTTCCACTCCCCTCCCCTGGCTTCCACGAAACCAGTCCATGGTGCCAAAACAGTTGGGGAATGTTGTTCTAGGAGGTAAGAGTGGCTTCTGGCCAATAACCAACCAAAAACTGAAGCTCTCAGCTCTGAAACCACAAGGAACTATATGCTGCCAACAGCCATGTGATTGGGGAAATAAATCCTTTCCCTGGGCATAGGACTGGTTTTGGCTTATGTATTAAGCAGTGCAGAAGGGTTATAGAGTTAATATCCCCAGAAGCAATCTTTAGCCAGTGTGATTTGGAGTTGGTGAACAAACACCCCAGCTTCTTTAGCCCTAGGTGGGACAAATCTACAGTGTGTGACAAAGATCTAGGGACAAATAGACCAAAGGAACAGAAGAGACAGTATCCAGGCAGAGGCACACTTGAATGGGCAGTTGATTGTGACAAAGTTGGCACTGATGAGTACAAAAAGACTGGGCACTTTTTAAAAAAATTAGCTACTTATAGGCAAAAGTGAAACTTGACCCCATCTCACTCCACACACAAAAATCAATTCCACATGGACTGAAGATCTAAATTTTAAAATTAAAACAAAAAAGATACTTGATGATAAAATAAGAGAATAACTTTATATCTTTGGAGTTGGCAAAGATTTCTTAATTATAAATTGTAAAGCACTAACTATAAAGGAAAATATTGACAAGTTGGACAACATAAAATTAGGACTGTCTCTTCATCAAGACACCATTAAGAAAATCTACCATAGAGATGCAGAAATTATTCGTGACACATGTAACAACAAGCTTGTATCTAAGCTATATAAGGATCTACAAATAAGTAAGTTAAAACTGACAACACAATAGAAAAACGCGCAAAACTCTTGAATAGGCACTTCACAAAGCAGAAATTCATATGGTTGAAAATGCGTTAAAAAAAAAGCCACTTTAACCTCATTGGTCATCAAGTCAGTACACATAAGACATCACTATGTAGCCACCAAAGGAATAAAATTGTAAAAGATGTAAAACACTGACTGTTAGCTAGATGTGGAACAATAGGTCCGACCACCTCAGGAAACCGGCAATATCTGCTACAGCTGAAAAGATACACACACTGCGATACAACAGTCTCACTGGAAGGTATAAACCTAAGAGGAATGACTGCATTTGGTCATTCTTTTGGTCACCAAAACATGTGCAAGTATGATCTTAGCAGGATTATTTTCAATAGCCAAAAAAAAAGAAGAAAAAGAAAGCAACACATGTGTCCATTAATAGCAGAATGGATAAAATTGTTCTGTTCATACAACAGAATATTACTTAACACCGAAAATGGACATGCAAATGCCATAGGCATCACGGAAGGGTCCACAAGTACAAAGCAGAGCAAAAGAAGCCTTCGGGGGAGAGGAAGGGGAGTGAAACAAAGAAGCTCAACTTGATCTAAAAATTTTTGTCCTCTTTATATAAAACTATGTCTGAAACAAAAGTGGAAAATTGCCAACATTTGTTAATTCTGGAAAATGGGAACACAAATACTTGTTACATTAATCTTTGTACTTTCTACCATTGAAAAAAAAAAAGTACTCTTCTCAGAAAACAAAACCAAGCCAATATGTGGTGGTGTATGAGCAGAAGCAGTGAGAAAGTCCACCAGGGCCTATTTTTCCTCTCTGCTAAAACCCTTATTTTTTATACCACACCGTTTAATACCTAATTTCTGATGTTTTTTGCCTCGCTGGTGAATTGCTCCACATACATTATTTTTGCAACCCAAACTAGATTGTAAATCCAAGTCACAGACTGAGTTACATTTCTCCAATATTTCCCCAGAGTTCTTTGTATAGTGAAAGACATGTCTTAAAATAATCATTAAGTACTTGAGTGACTTATAAGTTGATTGGCAAAGGTAAATTTGGTAATCTCAGGCAAAACATGTATTTAAGTCTCCATGCCCCTTTTTTTACCATTTACGTGATTTTTTCCCTGTGTACTTTTATATCCATCTCTATATTTCCCTATGGCTTTGCTTTAACAAGCATCAAAAAATATTTCTCAAACAATAAATTAATGTTAGGGGGATTCACACACAAACTTAGATATTTTCCCATCTGGTAGGCATGAAACACTTCAAGCTACATCTCTTCCACTGGCTGTGGAGCCTGGGCAAATGCCAACTTCTCCATAGAAATAACACTTGAAAGTGTTGTTATTTACACCTTACCGTGAACAAAGAAATGGAAACTAAGCTATGAGAGGAATAATTTTGAGCCCTTGGAATCTGACAGAGGACAATTGTCAGGGACCAGAGCAGGAAACTTGAAGGCATCGAAGAATAAAACTAGCTCTTTTGCAATTTACCTAAAGCTCCGGAATGTTGGTAAATGAAATAATAAACTTAAGCAACTGAATTTACTCTCATTGTTTGCATTATTCTACAGGATTGATCTGAAAAGCAGCCAATCAATCATCACTAAAGCTCTTTTCCATCTGCAGGTTTGCTGGGGTTTCTGCACTCAGAGTCTTGACTCTGGGAGTATTTATCCTGCACCGACAGGACCTGCTGTAATGGTGGCTGACTTGCTTCCTTTATTGTTCAGCCTTTTCGGGGCTGGGGCTGGGAGCTACCAGGCAGAAAGAAAGCCGAGTCAAGAGAGCCTTTGAGGTTGCATGCTGAGCCTCTGCCAAATCCCTGAAAAGCTTGTATGGGAGGGTGTGGCAATATCATAAGCATTTGTCACCCCCTGGCCACCTCCACCCATGACAGTCCCCTGTCAGCAGCTCCAGCTCAGCTGTGGAGTGCGAGGTTCAGGCACTATCTGGATGGTGTAGGATTGGTAAGGGTCTGGAGAAATATGGGTCTGTCTTGACACAAGAAGCTTCACTGATTTGAACAAGAAACACAAAAACCACAGGATCCTCAAAGCTGGTGCGCAGTATTTGGGGAACTCATAAATAAGATAACCCCAAGAACGTAGATTCTGTGTCACCCCTCACACTTTAAAGGACATATATATGAGTTACCTTCTTTTTTAATCAAGAGTGAATTACCTATATTTCTGCCAAAAATTGTTTAACTTTTAACTAATCCTGAGGAAATGATAAGGCAAATCCGAATGGGGAGAGTAAATAAGGATATTCTACAAATTAACCAGCCCGAACGATACCAGTGCCTGTTGCTCAGGTCCTGAAGTGAGGGAGGGAGGGTGGCAGGAAGTGCCCAAGGCAGCAGGGTGGGGGGAAAGCCACACTGCAAGGACAGATCTCACTGGCTCCAGGCAGGCACACAGCTGGAGGAGGCCTTGCACAACCAGATGCGGTGGTTGGCAGCGGCCCGGCATGGAAAGCTGCAGTGGGGTGATGGTGGTGCCGGCCCATCACAGACTCCAGGGAGCCAGAAGCCAGAGAGAGGGGTCTGCCTGGCAGCCTTGTGCTCCAAAGGACAGATAAGAATGGAGCAGGATTTCCAGGCATGGTTTTGGGTTTTAGTCTTTTGGGGGTTGCTTTGTGGAAGAAAAGAGCCTGTAGCTGCAGAGTCTCCTGTTCTCCCAAATTATGCAATATCTTAATAAAGACCTTTCTCCTTCGCCACCAAACTTGGTCTACAGAACATGCTTGTGTTTGGTGGTGGGCAGCCAAACCCCATTTTTGTTTGGTAATATGAACTCTTTAAAAATGCCATTGTTATGAAAAATAATAATAATAACTGTTCTCGATGAATGAAGAGAGAGGTGACAACTAAATGGCATGTACAACTGTTGATGATCCTGGCTCAGGAGAAAAATATACAAAGGACATTATTAATTGCAGAAATTTGAACTTGAACTGTATATTAAGTATTAACATTTCAGCGATGCTAGCCCTTCTGAGTTAACAGTATACTGATTGTACTATTGTTATGTAGGAATATATGGAGTATGAATCTCTTAAGAGATACACACTGAAGACAGTGGTGGGGGTGTCTGCACCTTACTCTCAACCTCTCTGGGCCCATTTTCCCATCTGCAGAGCAGGTGGGAATATAATTCCTACCTTACAGGCTTGGTGAGGATTAAATGTGTGTAAGTAGGTGGTGCATATCACTGGGACCTTGCTGTTGGTGAATATAGGACAGGTAGAGAGCGCTTCCTTTTTAGCCGATTTTGAGTGTAGCCTCTTTCACAGTTTCTAGAACCCCTCTGTCCCCCTCCCCCCCGCCACTTTTCTAGCTGGAGTGTGACGTTTTAAAGTACGTAGGGCTGGACTCTGGTCTTGGCCTGGGGGAGCTGTGAATCCCATCCATAGCTATATAAAAAGGGGTGTTGGTTTTAGTTCTAAGGAAGGCCTCTTTCTCCTTACCTACCTGAAGTGAGATTTTGACATTTTTTCTGCACATCTTAGCATCCGGCTTCTACATTCATGATCCTAAACAATGAACTTTTGTTCAATTATAACTCATTTTGGTCTAGGGAAATTCAAAAGCCTTTTGAGTTTGCAAATCAGATTAAGGAAAACCAGAACCTCTGCGCACATTGCCGACTGATGTCACAAAAGACAACCCTGCCTTTCTTGCCACTTCCTTCCGAGTCACACTCAGAGGCAAAGTCAACTCGGCCAGCATTTAGTGGGCGTCTACTGTGTGGCTGGGTTGTGCCAGTACTACCGGGCACAAGGACGTGGGTACCAGACTGTCTGCCCTCAAAGAGCCTTCAGGAGGAGGAGATCCATTCTACATAAACAGTGCAACACGAAGCATCATTCACCGGAAAAGCAAATAATTTAAAATCCCAAGTTGACTAGAACCATTTTCTAACATGATTGGCACTACAATACAAGTCTCAATGGAAAAAAAGCCAAAACCACTTTGACTGCCGGGGACGCTATTGCCATCACTTTCTTTTCAGCAATGTTGTGCCGTGGACCCTTTGGCCATTTGGGTAAGCCTGTGGACCCCTCTCAGAATGTATTTTTAAATGCAGAAAAATTAAATATATATGATCATGTGTTAATATGTCAATTATATTGAAATAAAGCTGTCAACATGTTTTAAAGATCAGTTAATGCATTAAATAATGAGATCTAGCAGTGGGTCTAACAACTACCAGCACTTTGAAGTAGTAAGAACATTAATGATGTTTGAGGTCAGACCTGACCTATCCTATACAGTCCCTGTAGGCACAGTGCTTAAGGGCCCACATAATTTCAGGAGGCCTAAAAATGTTTTGAATTTTAGGTTGAGTAAAATGTTTATTTGTGTGTGTGTGTGTGTGTGTGTGTATACTGATGCTGTAGCAAAGTTTGATTTTAATGGAGCAAGGTACCCACAGAGGCACAGGTGCTGGAGACCATGAAAATCACAGTGCTGCAACGCTGTGATTGAAGTTATACTGAAAATAACTGCAACAACCAACATGTGATATAAAATTGTCCATGACTGCTATTAGGGCCGAGTCACAGGTTCTGCTAATATTGCTGAGGTTTGCTGCCTACATTCACCATTGAAGGAAACACTAAACTGAATGGAAGAGAGCCAGACCCCTGAACGGGTCTGAAGGCCAGGTTGCCAGGGAAAGGGGCGGGGCATAGATATGTGGAAGCCACCAGTACGGTCAGTTTTGGAAGAACTGGGTCCAAAGCTGAATCTTGACATATTTGGGCAGGTGGAGAAGAAGGGAGGCAGTTGGGGAAATCTGCATGAACAAGAATGCAAAACTGAATGGAAGGGTAGAAATGCATTCTATTTTACATTCTTTTAGGTTGCAAAAAATGCATCCTAATAGAATGCAAAAATAGAAACAAGCAGGTGCCCAGTGCCCGGGGCATCAGTGAGGTAATGGGATGGGCTAGAATATACAGCAGAAGTTCACAGAAGTGGGAGGCAAAATTGAAGAAACAGCTTATGGAGAGAGCCTTGCAGACCAAAGAGAATCCGAACACTGACAGTCACCGTGGGTTCCTCGGCAGTGGAACGGGAAGAGCAATACTTGAAGCGCCAATCCAAACTGAGCCAGCAATTTTAACATTTTAAAAAGTTCAAATCTTATTTTAATTTTATTTCTTTTTGGCAAGGCTGGGACACAGAACCTGCAGATGAAGCAATTTCTCTTCGAATGTGTTATTGCCAAGTGAGGCTGGGCTGCCAGAGAGAATGCAACCTGCAATGTGGGAGGCACCAGCACATGCATTCTAACCGCTGAGGGAATGCGGCGTCTACGTGAAATTTGCTAAAGCCATGCCAAGGTTTTTTCCCTTTCAGTGACTTTGAGTTTCAACTGTGAGCTAGAGAAATTGTTTTTCAACCATCACTGCAGAACCAGCTGGAAATAAGCCTCATTCATCCCATTTCTCGTACTTCCCTGCTTTCCTACAATTGGCCCCCTGCCCAGAGAGAGCCTCGGCCCTATTTGGAGCAGCACAGCCCGAGCTCCTCCCATGAGCCACCCCCTCCTCAGCCTAGGCTAGCGGGACTTAGTTCACGTCAAGTTCAGCACATCCTGAGACCCTCTGAGGTGGGGGCTGTCAGGACAGAAACAGTTTAAAAGTTACTCTGCCCATGCAATTTGCTCCACAGAGCAGATTAATTTCAGAATAGCAAGATCCGTAAATTTAATAATTATTTAGACTGGGGGAAGTACCAGTAAATCAATTGTCACATAAAATAGATGTAAAAAATGGAGCCCAGAGAGAAGAAATCTGGTAGGTTCCCTCCCCTCCCCCGGACCCCTTTCTCACCCCAGCCAGCTATTCTAAACCAATGTTTGCTTATGTGGGGGTCCAGACAATCCATGCCAAGATTGCCTCTGTGGTATGCAGATTGTTTTGAGCTACAGGCAATTTTAGCTTCAGGTTCAAAGAGAAACCTCCCTTCCCTTTAACTACCTAGAAGAACTTAAATTAGAGGCCTTACCCATAATAAGAAATTATCAGCAATAAACTTTTTGAACCACCTATATGGCAAGGGAAATTTTATTTACTAAACTTCTGTTCTTCCTGTCATCCTACAAGGACCCTTTGAAGCCTTCAAGGTGCATGACGTCATCTCTAACTCAGGATGTCTTATTCAGGGTCCGGCCCAAAGAATGCCCCTTTTGTATTACAAAATCATAAGCATGGAATCCTGTAGCATAATAGTATCACACTGAAGCACACCTTATGCCATTTTAGGTGAAATGTTCAAATTAAAACTACAAATTATTACCCCACCAACCACACTCAAGCAGGCCTTACTTCTGCTGGACCCTGTGTACCTCAACCCCCCTTTCTGTCTCTGAACTTCTCTTGTACACGGGGTCTCTGACTGTCTCATGTGTGCGAAGTTCCCATACGTAATTATGTAGCAAATGTGGTTATTTCCTCTTGGTAATCTGTCTCATGTCTACTCGATCATTGGACCAGCTGGAGGAACCTTGAGAGTAGAGGAGATTTTGTCCCTCACCCACACTTCACTACAGTGATCCCTGGATCTCTCTCTTACCCCAACCTGTGTTGTCAGCTCCAGCCTCTATTTCAGCTGTGACCTTCAGTGGCTCTTATGTGTCCTCTGTAAATCCTTCAACGTGGGGGTGCAAGCCTTCTGTGAGCCAGCCCCACCGAAATTCCCTCCTCACACCCCATGCACCAGTTGCACACAGAAACCCCTTGCAGTTCCCCAAAGGCCCCATGTTCTCTAGGGCCTCAGTGTCTTGACATACGCTGTTCCTCCTGCCTGGGATGCCTGCCAAGGAGCCCTCCTGCCTGACTCACTCAGCTATTCTCCAGAGCACAGCGCATGCGCCATCTCATTATGATATTCCCGACCACCATGCTTGGTGAGATGCTTGACTATGCCTTGCCACAGCCTTCATGGCTCTGTCTGACCATTATACTTACCTGTTTTCTCATCTTTTCCACACCAGGTTTGGTGGAAACCTGGCCCTTTCATCCTTAGACCACGAGCTCAGGTCCTTGTTATCTCTTCCAGGGAATTTGGCAGCTACTTTCATAACAGGTCTTGCTGTTTCAAATAGGCCTCTCTCCCCTTGCGCTGTCTCTATCTTCCCACCTCCTGAGTTTTAGTTCTAAAACATTTAATTCCCTCTCTCTTCTCTTTAAAAAGTGCTCTATTGTTCCCCATTGCCCCGTCTCTGTGGCCCACAAGCACTCAAGGCCCTTGCTAACCTGACCTCAAACGTCTCCTCCATGTTCTTCTTCCACCATGTTGAGTTGTACAGCCACAGCCAGGAGTTCCCCAGAGGGTTCACAGAATGTCCCTCCTCCCCTCTGGCTCATGGGATTTCCCACTTCTCCATATCTGATAGGCAAATGCCAGGTGCACTGTTGCCAGTTTATGCCCTCAATTCCTAAGCCAGAATTCAGCCCTTCTCCAGGGTGTGGTAACTCAGTCCAGTTCTGCTCAGCTGCTCCTTTGTCAGAGGCTGAGCTCCTGATCAGAAGCCTCAGCTGCACCAGCAGGTAGCAGCTGGAATTTGCTGATGTGCCTTTGTCCTTGTGCACTGAGCTTGAGGTGAACCCTGGATGCTGAACACACACACACACGCACACGCACACGCACACACAAATGACATTGATTCACAGTACATCACAACTGCCCTTAACAAGGGTGGACAATCTGTCCTGATCACAAGCCAAGCACTTCCTTTCTCCATGTCACTGGGCCTCTGCCCTGAATCCCATCCAGAATGGCCAGGGCAGCCTCCTTGGAGCTCTGTTACATGCTCTATTACAACCCCTGTTGGCCCCAGGGCATGGCCGACCCGGGTCCACTGAAGGTAGCCTTCATGGACACTTCTTTCTAGGGTGGTTTCTTAGTCCATTCGGCTGCTGTAACAAAACTCTGTAGACTGGGTGGCTTACACAGGCACGCCTCAGCAGTAGTGCACGTTCAGTTCCAGACCACCACGGTGAAGTGAGTACTGCAATAAGGTTGAGTAGTAATCTTTTTGCTGGCAGGGGGACTTGCCTTCCATGTATAAAAAAAAAACACATTTGTGAAGTGCAATAATGCAAAGCACAGTAAAACAAAGTATACCTCTGAACAGCAAAAATGTTATTGTTCACAGAGCCTGGAAGTCCAAGGTCAGCGTGCCAGCATAGTCGGGTTCTGGGGAGGGCCCTCTTCCAGGCTGCAGACTGTTGTCTTCTCATTGTGTCCTCACATGGCAGGAGTGGTGAGGGAGCTTTCTTGAGCCTCTTTTCTAAGGCTCCACCCTCATGACCTGATCACCACACAGAGGCCTCACAGTAGCATCTCTTGATCTAGCTCCACTTAGGAGAAGCCTACAATCATCTAGCTTCTTCCTGTTCTCTGCTTCACAGGCGAGCTCAGTACTTGCAGCTCCACTGCCCTTCCAAGAAAGCTGCCAGGGTGGATGAACCTAGCATGCTGTCCGGTGCCACGTCCCAGTCCTTCAGTCCACAGAGCAGAATAAACTCTGGCACCACGCAGGGAATGTCATGGAAACTCGAGCACTCTCCTTGGTAGAAAGCATTTCTAAAAACCAATAAATGGAAGTATTGCAAAATATTCTCTTCTAGTACAACTAAATGTTCCTGTCGTGCGGGAGGCCTGGGGATTTCCTCATGACATCTCTGTGGATTCATTTACATATTTACACCTGGAGGCCTTAGTAATAGATTATTTGAACCGGTTTGGAGTCTAGATGCCCATTATTGGAAGATCACACTTTTAAAAAAGTTTAAGTGGATGTTTTACTATTAAAGAAAATGCTGATATATTATCATCCATTATTTACTTCAAGGAACTCAATAGATGTGATAACCAAGTTGGCTTAGAAGCTTTCAACTCCCTGCTTTGCAAACAACGTTGCAGTGAACTTCATGAACAGAGACAAATTCACAGAGGCTGATAAAGCCTAAGCTTTATAGCTCCTTGCATACACAAGTCCCATCCAAAGCTGTGTACCCAATGTAATATTCATAATTTGTACTACTTTTCTTAAATAGGGTTCTCCAAATTATATAAACTTCAAGCCCCACAAGTCCTTGATCAACGCTTGCCTCTACATGTCCCTTTAAAGGAGCTGTGTGAGAATTTTTAAAGGACCTATGCCGTGATTGGAATGGCTGGGCCATAAGATATTCACATACTTCGTCTAAATAGCTGGTGTCAGATAATTAATTCTCCAACCTGTGCTCTCACCAGCAGCCAAAGGAATCTTTATCCCCACTCCCCTGCCAGCACTTGGCATTACCCAGCTTTCTAACCTTACCAAGCTAATAGCTGTAAGCCTTAGAATGTATCACGCCCTTAGAATGTAAGGCGATCTCTCATCATTGCTTTAATTTGCATTTCTCTGATTACTAACAAGCAATTTCTTTCATATCCTTATAAATCTTTTGGGTTTCCTCTTTTGCAAGTTGTCTATTTATATATTTAACCTATTTTTCTTTTGGTGTACTAACTTTTCTTGTTGAATTTCAAAAGTCCTTTGTATATTTTAGATGTCCATCCTTTGTCATTGCAAATTTTAGACACTGTAAATCTCATTTCCCAATCTGTCATCTATCTCAGATTCAACTCAATTGTGGTGTCGCTTGTTAACAGAAACCCTTCATTTTGATGTAATCAGATCTACCATTCTTACTCTGTGGTTTGCACTTTTGAAGTCTGGTTTAAGAAATTTTTACCCATCCCAGGTTACAATGCTTTTCTTCTGTTAACTTTACAGTTTTACCTTTTGTATTTAGGTCTCTAATCTGTTGGAAATCTCCTTTGTGTGTGGGGTTCGATAGGGATCCAACTTTTTCTCCATCCTTTCCCTGCCTCTTTTCCCATTATCTTCATAAGAACCCATCCTTCCCCTATTGATCTGTGGTGCCAATTCTATGGTGGATGAAGTGCACAGGTAAACACAGGGCTGCCTAAAGCTCTGAGTTCCACTGCCACATTAAAAACAACTGTGTAGGTGTCTCAGTGTCTGGTAAGTAATTTCCCCTCCTTTCATTCTTCCATTTCAAGAATAGCTATCTGTGGAACTTATTTTTCCCCATACATTTTAGAATAAATATATCATTTGTAAAAAAAATTACAGCTAGAATTTTTATTGAGATTGCATTAAATTTATAAACTAATTTGGGAAATATTTGACATCTTTATACTTGAAGTCATGCAATCCAAGGCCCGCTGTGCCTGAGGAGGGAGCACTGTGAGACGAGAGTAGAACAGATACTGATGGATATCTTTGAGAGGCCTCCAGACCCTGTCCTCACCAATGGCCTTGTTACTGGAGTCTGGGGAGGCGGAGCAATAAACACCCCATGTGGGGCAGTAAGGAACCAGGAACAGAGGGTACTAGGCTTCATTTCTGGGGAGTGGGCCCAGAGGCTCCACCAGCCCCCATCTAGCATGGCACCAGCAATGACTGAGCAAGGGGCCGAAGGAATGACTCAGTAACCCCTACTCCTCAGCAAAGGGAAGATAAAGCAGCCGAGTGTGCCCAGGCAGCCAATCACTGCAGGCATAAAGACTGAGACTGGGACCAGGAAAATGCAAATATGTGGGCCTGCTGATTGGAGCCACGGTAAGATTGGGACACAAAGGGGAGATGCCAACCCCACGACTATGAAAACAAGACAGGATGAGTTCCAGCTGAGCAGATGCCAGTGGAGGCCTGAGGACTGCGTTGAGCCAGAAACTCCTCCCACCAATGCTTTGGTGCTGCATGCCTTCTCTCCTTCTGCACAGGAACTAAATGGCTTTCAGGGACAAGGTGGCCCAGGTGGAAGGGGCAATCCAGAAATCAACTATGTACAGGAGTCTGAGTTTTAAACCAAAGTTATCCTGAACCAATAAGTTTAGTTTTGTGGAAATAAATACTTGCACTTTCTTCACCCCTGAGATGCCAAATTATGGTAGCTATATAAAGTTCATATCCACTCTACAACTTTTTACTTTCTGCAGACTGGATTTCAACAGTAGAAAAAGTCTGGTAAGACAGGGCTGGGAGAATTAAACGAATAAATGTGATGCAACACCAATAAGGGTGGTAAAGAAATTGAGACATAAAGAAACCAAAAGTGTTGCTTCTCATCAAAGTGAATTAATGGCAGACAACTGTGGG
Source organism: Tonatia bakeri (assembly GCA_004024845.1). Classification (NCBI taxonomy): domain Eukaryota; kingdom Metazoa; phylum Chordata; class Mammalia; order Chiroptera; family Phyllostomidae; genus Tonatia; species Tonatia bakeri. The sequence goes on along the minus strand of PVIA01001552.1, from coordinate 209,892 downwards.
TGATTGTATCATTTCCAGGGCTCATTCTGGCTCTGAATTTAAACAGCACCTTGAGAGGATTCTGGGATAACCCCCTGAGGCCCTGGCCCTACTCTTGAGAGCTCTGGTAGGTCTATGATGCTGAATTACAGAATGGGGAGCTCGTGGTTTGGCCTCCTATCTCTGGAATGATGTCACTGCCCCAAGGGAAGCACCCAGCATACCAGCGCTGGCTGAGTTTCCTGCCACTGCCAGGTGACGCCATGTCACAGACACAACGCACAGCCCGTTGGGTGGTCAGTCATCCTGCAGCTGGTCTGGGAAGCCTCCCTTGTCCTGTGGTAAGGGATGGGTGTGGCTTTTAAATATGCCTCCGTGGGTGGATAAAAATACTCTCTAAGGAAAGGCAGATGCTGCTGCTAAGAAGACACACTCAATCTTACATGTTTCAGTTCTGGCACTGAAGGAACTCAGAGTGTGCTGTGTGTGCAGTCCCCTGGTTCCTCGAGCACAAGTAGATGAGGGGCCCTTCTTTCCTGCCCTGACCAGCTCTGGGGAGCCTGGAGGAGTGGAGGCAGGCTTCTGCTCCTCTGAGGACAGCCTCATCCCGCCATGTCTTTGGGCAGCAGCCTCTGCCGCTGCCAAGGGAACCCTGTGCTCCCATGGCCTCTGGTTGTAGGTCTGGGCAGGTTGCTCTTCCCAACCCTTCTTATACAATAATGCCCTGGCTGCTGGTCAGCCTCCGCCACACTCCCTCGAATGGGGGCTCCGGAGCTTTGACTTCTTGGCTCTCACCACTCTGGGTGCTTGTCACAGAGCTGGCTCAGCCCCTCCTTTGGCCACCGCTGCTCTGCTGCTCCTGTGCCATTGGGGACCCGAAGCTCTTCCAGGAGGCTCACCATCTCCCCCGACTCACCTTGGGTGGGAGTCCCAAGTCTTTTCCACCCTGGGGCTCCCACATTTATCTAAGGCATCGATTCCACACCCCAGAATCCCCAGCACTCAGGTGGGTCCGGAAGCTGAGACCTCAACCCTGCACCCATGTCCTCCTCCTGTTTAGGTGCAGCTCAAAAGATAAGGACAGCTCTTACATTTTCTAATGGCCAAAAATAAATCAAAAGAACATTTTGTGATATGTGAAAGTTATATAAAATTCAAATTTTAATGACCATAAAGTTTTGTTGAAACACAGCTGTACTCACTGATTTACGTGTTGCCTACAGCTGCTTTTGTGGTACACCAGCAGATCTCAGTAGCTGTGCCAGCGGCTGGGAGGCCCACAAAACCTGAAATATTTACCATCTGGTCCTTTACCGTAAGCATTTGCTGACCGCAACCAACCCTCCCCCTCCTTCCTCTCCTGACGGCCTTGTGCAGTGAAAATGATCACCGCTCTCAGGATAGTGGGGAAAAGCAGACCCACAGCCACCGGAGTGGGGACCATTGTGTTAGGGGATCAATATGCATTCCTTTTATGGTAAATAATTTTCAACAGCTCAAGTTCGAAAGTTCTCTTCATAACCAAACTAATTTTTATATTCCTTTGGGAAAAAAAGGTTACGGCTTTCTTATATTGAATTAACTCTTTTCTAAGTTTTGAAAGAGTGAATTGATAAATAACTTGCAAGCAGGAAGATGATCCCAGACCAGTGCCAGTGCACTTCAGAGAACTGGACGATTGGAGCCACAAGCTCAGGTACTAAAGACATTGAGGACTGTCCGAGACTCAAAGTAATGAACTCGTGTGTGTGTGTGTGTGTGTGTGTGTGTGTGTGTGTGTGTGTGTGTGTTTATCAGTTTAACAAACTGGATTGAAAATAGGAGTAAGAGCATTTACCTTCTTGAGGGAGATTTTTGAATCTGATTAAGGATTTATATTTTAAAAAATCAGCAATGTGTCTCTAATTTCATGAAATGGAAAAAGCTTAGGGTAAGGGGAAATGCTGAAAAATGCAGCCACTCTGTTCAGCTTTGAGAGAATCAAACTGAAGACATTATAATATAAGATAATAAATGTGTGGACTTGTCTGTTCACTTGAGCTTTAAAAAATGCATTTCATTCATTTACCAAAAATCCATTACTCACAATGTATTGTATTAGGGGCAAAAAGCTTCAGACACAGGCCACCATCTCTCACACAGAGCAAAGACAGTCAAATGGGAGTGTCTTCCTGGTCATGAGGAGCAGATTCAGGCAGGCTAGCTCAGGGGGGGGACTTTTTTTTTTAACTCAACTTGGAGCATTAATGGAATGGCTCTTCCATAGGCAGCCAGAAACAGGCATTGAAGTGGCAGCCTCACAGCACTGGGTCTGGAGAGATCTCTGCTTTGGGGAGACTCCAGGCTGTGTCTGGTGCTATAGGCCATGTCCACTGAACTAGCTCAGTCTCCTCTGAGCTTCTTCTTTCCCATGGCCTGAAGCACTTCTCCAGCACTTCTGCTTGCTCACAGTTTCATTATTTGTCATTTGGGATGCTTATGACCCATGTAGCCTCAACTCTTACTTTCTTGTTTCTAAACATCCTACCAAGTCTTTTTTTTTTTTTTAAGATTTCTCTGTCTAAATTTCCAAGAAATGGGGTTTAACCCAGCTCTTCTGTTTATGTGTGTGGTGTCAGGTTATGAAATGGATTGCCAAACAGCCCATTGATTGGCTGCCTGTTGGTTAGGTGTCCACCCTGAACCAATCAGCTCTAGGGCTGGGGTTAGATGGGGCAAAGCATAACCACTTAAAGCTGTTCCTTCGGGTTTCCCCTGGCAGGGTCAGTGGAAATGACAGATAATGTGAATAAATTATTTATCATAGAGTGAGATGCATATAAAATTAACTCTGTGCTGTGGTAAGACTAAAAGCCTAAATCACTGGGCAAACTGGGTAGCACAGATGGTGGGAAAAGAAAAGAACCCATAACCAGGTAGTATTGGGGCTGGGGAGCCTCTTGTCAGCAGGGCTCATTGTCCCAGGGGTAGCCAGGTGGCAATATTCAGAGTTGTTGGCAGCTTCCACTGTGTATTGTACCCAAAGGGGTTTGCGGAAGCCAGCCTGGCAGGGTGGCATGGTTCCAGATGATAGGGTATACTGTACTGGGGTGGCTCTAGTCCTACATGGAGTGGCAACAGGAGCTAGACAGGATCTCTACACTGTCTGAAGTTCAGAGCAAAGCACTATACTCCAGTGGGGAACTGGATTGCTAAGCAGACACCCAGGAGAGAGGCTCACTCTTACACGTGTCCATGTAGGGGAGAACACTGATACAATGCAGCAGCCACAATAACACAAAGGAACAGTAGTGGCACGAATAACTTGAGACCTCCACCTATAACATGGCTTAGGCTCCTGACCACTGTGGAGCAGGTCAGCAACACAGGCATCTACGTCCAGAGTGGGAGGTTAGAGAAGATGGGAGCAGAGAGGAGTTTGTGAGGATCAGGGAAGCTATCACAAATGACTTTTCAGCTGACTTTGATATAATTATTCATCAGAAACAAAGGAAGGGTGATAAAGAACCTTCCTTGGTCAACAGAATCAAAATGTCCTGGAACCTATCTGATATCTTTCCCTTGGGCTCAGAATTACCTACACAGCCAAGCAGGTTGAAAAGGGAACCCAGAAGGTAAGTTACTCCCAGTTACACCCCCTAGACTGAGGTTCACCTGAGGAAGCTAACAGACCAAATCCCCCTGAGGGTTGCTAAGAACATGTGAGGAGGAAAGCTCTGTAGATTTCCAGAGAGGAGAGCCTCATGGGCATTTTAAATTGCTCTTTAAAAGCCTGAGCTAATTCTGTGACTTCCCATAGTTCACATTAAAAAAATTACTCAGGTGATTGTCCCAAGTGCTTTAATTATTTTTTTGAGTCAATAACAGAAGCTTGGCTAATTAGCACAAAGAATGACAGAAATAGCTTCTGTTGGCAAAATTAGCAATCTGTTAATTAACATAAAAGACATTTAAAATGGGCTTCTACTGTTGAACCTAATGGCGTTCATCGTCTCTACTCTTACGTAGGCTGAGTAGATTCTAGTCAGCCCCTCACAGGTCACCTTTCAGAGGCATGACTCAGAACCCGTCCTGTGTTTAACCACAAATGTCAATAATTCTGGGGCCCTGATGCTAATGGAAATCTGGTCTTTGGAATATTGTCCTGTCACTTCCAAGAGAACCTTCCATACAGAGTGTGGACAGAGACCCTGAAAGGTCAGAGGTCTGGGACTTCACTGAGCTTACAGAGAGCCAGCTGCTTGAGCATTTTGGGGTCTTCTTACTGATTACTACGTGTCACAGCACTTGATCTGAGACCTGATTTCATGATCATATCACTGTGGGCTGCAGGGAGATGAGATCAGTCAGATCCCACCACATCTCGGCCAGGAAGAGGCAACCTCAGTGATGGAGAGCTGGTGTATTCCATGGAGGCCAGGCAGCACTCACCCATCCATCCCTTCAGCAAATATTTCTCCCATAACTCCTGTCTGTCCGGCATGTCCTGGGCCAGACACGATCCCCTTCCTCAGACAGCTGTTAGTCCAGGAGGTGAGAGACTGAACAAGTAGTTACAATCAGTGGTGAGTGTCATGGCAGGGGGAGCCTAGGAGGCATGGGGACAGGGAGCAGACAGAATATAAAGGACTGGGAGGTTAAGCAGTTCCTTCTTTCTTTTTCTGGAAAAATTCGAGTGCTAGCATTGACCCCACAGGCAACTGGACAAATGCCTGAGGGCACTGGCATGGTCCAACCCTTCTGCAGAGTCTGCAGCTCAAGGACTTTTTTGAGGTCTCATGGTCATTCTCCTCCTATCAGTGTGGGGCGACATGGACACCTGCCCCCTCCTATTTTTATCCTGGAGGGCAGGAAGGTTCAAATCCACTTCACGCAGTTGACAGGTTTTCTCCCCAGAGACCACAGCGTGAAGAGGCTCAGTGGCTGGCCCAAGGGCATTTATTGAGTCAAGTGTAGAAATGGGAACAAAACTCAGTCACCTGACGCTGAGGCCAGCTCCCCTTCCCTTGACACATCACCTAACGGAGAAAATAATCTTCTGAAGTATCAAATAGCGTTGGTCTTTTGATGAGTAAGCAAGCTGATGAGCAAATAATGAGAAAAGTGGGTGTTAAATTTCCTTTGACATAACCTCTTCGGAAAATGTAGCAATGGAAGCAAGTTAGAATGTGACTTACGCTATTAAAAAAGCAAAAATATTTTTAAATAGCCCAAACAGCTGATAAGCATGCGAACTGGCTGTAACTGCCAGCCTAAAGAAGAGCAGAAAAAGAGTTAAATGTGTAGTATGCTAGAGATCTCAGGCAAGCAGGATGGCTGCTCACGATTCTCGGTGTTTATACAGGTGGTTGAGTGGCCCTCTAGCATCCTCTCAGCTGCGGAGGGATAGGGGAGGTGTACTTTTAAAACACAGGTCACTTGAGAGTGGTCCCACTTGAGACTTTGATAAGGTGATTAATAACATACACCTGATGGAGTCACAGTTGCCTGATTTCTTGTTGAGATGAAAGGAGATAGTACCTGCCTTTGGGACCAGAGGATCTGTGATTCGCTTTCCTCTGTGGCAAGGAAAGGGACCCAGGACATGCCTGGCCTGTGCACTATGAACCTACCATCCACTCACACCCACCTCTAAGGAAACTACAGAGGAATGGGCTTTTACATTTTAGGTTGTGAATTTTGTGAGAAGAATGAAATCGCCCACAGAATTTCACATTCATTTTCTTTCAGTTGGAATTTCTATTCATTTCTTAAAAGATTGTGGCTTCTCTTGGTCTTGGTGACAATATAGTTTTCCCTCCACATAGATCTTCCCCGCCCAGCCCCTCATTGCCCCAATGGCAGCACCTAGGATTAGGTTTCTGCAAAACAACAAAAATGGAATGAGTTTCCTTAGTTACCCTCCTTCAATGTGAAAGAAGAAAAAGAGGCTGAAATGCAAACGTTTCCTTGGACCGTTTAATCCACTTATTGTCTCTGTTCATTGAAACTCGTGTGTGGGCTTCGTTTTCTTGATGCAATCAAATACAATCTATCAGCTTCATTGAACATATAACATCCAGGCCCCCAGGCAATTTAAGGTTCAAAAGCTCAGGCAGGACTGGCTTTGCTTCACTCCATTTTTGTTTCCCCATCTAAGAGATACTCAAGTGTTGATAGATGGGTTGTACCAGGAAAGGGGAAGGGAGAAAATATCACTGAAGTTAGTAATACTTTTCCAGCTTCTCAAAGGTTTGTAACACAGAAACAAATCTCCCTAGATATAACTACACAAAAAGCAAATTCTATTCATATGAAAAGAAATGTTGCACTGGACAGGATAAATGCTTTGGTCTACTGTCAGTCAATTCTGTGGAAGAGCCCAGAAGCAAGTTTACGGTGAGTGAAGAAGAAGAGTAAGCTCACTGGAGATCTCTTATCTGACTCTAGATCCACACGTCCATCTGCAGACATCATCTTCCTCGATGCCTCCACATTCGACGTGTCCAGAGCAGGACCCATTGTCTCCTCTGCCCACTCCTCCTCCTGGTCACCAACAGTATGACCTATCTCAGTGAATGCCACCGTCTTCCTAGAGGGGGTAGAAGCTAGAAAGCAAAGAATCTTCCTTAATGCCTCTCTCTCTCACTCTCTCCACTTGAAAGTTATTTAGTCCTGTTACTTCTGCCTCCTAAATCTCTCTCACATTTATCTACTTCTCTTCATTCCCACCATCTGCCACTGACCTCGCCCAATTTGCTGGCACCTCTCAGTTGGATCCCAGCTCCAGCCTCTTAATCAGGGCTCTGCCCCCCTGCTTTGCCCTCCATGTTTCCTGCATGCAGGGAGAGTGATCCTTCAAAATGCAGATCTGGTCCCCTCAGATCTTTCCTGCTTATGATCTTTCAATGGCTCCCCACTCTGCAAATAAGGGCCAAACAAGTCTTATCAAGACCTTCAGTGTTTGAATAAGTTTATCTCTTCAGATTATTGACTTGCCACTCCTACCCCCTTGTACTCCATCCTTGAGCCTGCCTGGCACCTGTGGAGAGCAGGACCAGTAAAATGGCATTGCTCCAGTAAAGATAGGATAAAGTATGGAAAGCAAAATAAAGTCATTCATGTCAACCAAGATGGCTGCCAGTCAGCCATGACAATTTGGTTCAACCTCAGACACATCTAGCAAGGAAGCCTGCCTAAGACATCTGCACACATGACTAGAACAGACATGTCTGCAGAGCAGGACCACCCACAGATATGTTCCTGGGGAAATTCCCCACTCTCCATCAGGAGTGCCAAGACACTTAATCGAGAGACCCAGAAGGGTGGAGTGCACCACCCTCAAGGGTATCACTGAGGTAGACTTCAGACCACTGCCAAGACAGTTGGGCCCCATGTACCAAACTGCTGCTCCATGCCGCGTTCTCTCTTGGCATCTGCCGCTGAAGGCTCTGCTGCACTGGATGGAGGCCAACCCATGAGACTGGTTCTTCGCACTGTGCAAGGCAGAGTCTTGCTGCTAGGCTCACTGTGCCATGGGATTTTCCTTGCAAGGTGGTGACGGCTTCCTTTCCTACTGTGCTGCCTCTCATACCTGTTGGCTGAGACACTAGGACTCAGGTTCATTACCCACCATTGACTGCTGTGTGTATTACCTTCCTCCTAGATTGTTAGAGTGTGGGTAGAATATTAATTAATATATGTTGATATTCCACCTTGAGTGAGCCTGCATTCAATAAAAGCTAAGTGAAAGGCAACACAGTTACCTCGTGTGACTCTTGTCTACTCCTGGGTGCCAGGTTGCTCCGTAGGCAGCTCACAGAGCGGTTGCCCGGCTGACTTACAGAAAATACTATAACACAACCCTCCTCACGGAGCCATGGAGGGAGCACTTCGGGAACCTCTGGGGGTGTTCATGACAGCACTGTCTCTCCTTCTGGCCTTCGTATTCTATCCCTACCACTTAGAACACTCCCTACTCTCGATCCTCTTCATCTGATTAATTGCTATTAATCTTCCAGACTGTAGAAGTCCCATCTTAATATTACTATGTGCTCCAATAGAACAGTCTCCGTGTCCCATTTCAAAGCTCTTGCCTGACTTGGGAAGGCAAATGCCTAATTATTTTTTTAGCTGTATTCTCTACTATAAGGTGTTCTAAAAGGCAAAACCACAGTGACAGAAAGCAGACTGGTGATTGTGAGGGGTTGGGAGTCAGGGGGAGGGGATTGACTAGGAAGCAGTCAAGCAAACTGTTTGGGGCAATGGATATGTTCTGTATCTCAATTGTAGTGGGGAGTGTATATCAACCTATGCATTTGTCTAAACATATCAAACTTAAAATGGGCAAATTGTTATATAGCAATTATGCCTCAATAAAGCTGGTTACAAGAAAAATAAACGGCCCTGGCCAGGTGGTCTAGTAGGTTGGAGCATTGTCCCATACACCAAAGGTTCAGGGTTCTATTGCCAGTTGGGGCAAGTAGTGGAGGCAACCTATCTCTCTCTCTCTCTCCACCCCATCCTCTCTCTGAAAGCAATAAACATATCCTTGGGTGAGGATTTAAAAAGAAAAGAAAAGAAGAATAAATGTATCCCCCCTGAGGACAGGTTTATTCTTAGAACAGTCCTGTCACATGTGCCTACACCATCATTGTTAAATGAATGGGTGGATGGACAAATAACTATTATTTCCTTTTTACCTACTGTTTTGTACATTTCACATACAATTTTAAAGAAATAGGTGTGATTTAAAATAAAAGTGTTGCTATGACCTACCCTAGGATCCCACGAATAAGACTCAAATTTCCTCTAGTGAAACATGAGACGTAACAGCTGTGCGTGCCCTTTGGAGACAATTGGTTCCAGGACAAACCTAGGACATTACAATGACACGAGACAGCAGTCTTGCCTGCCTGGGGTATAGGAAGAAATAAAAGGCTTCAGAGGGATGGCTCGGGGTCTGCCTGCCTGCCAAGAAGCTTCTTTTCTGGAGTCTCAGCTAATCTAGGTTCCGGACGCACTGTGTCCTGAGGCCACTGTGTCCTCTTCCGTTCCTTAGCTGCATACTCCATCTTTGTTTCCAAATACTAGGAGGCTCAGAATAAGCAGGGCCGTCTCAGACTGCCATGGAAGTGCCTGGACAGTGATGCAGAGGGACTGTAAATAAGTGCCTGCCTCGGCCTGAGGCATCTTGGACCAGAGGCACAGGTCGTATTTGGTTAACAATGACCTAGACCAGGGTTAACCGTTGCTTAGCTGTTCAAGGTTAGTTGTTCTTTCTGTTTTTGGAAACACATTTATACTCTCTACCAAGAACCAAAGAATACTTAGAACTGGGGAGGACCAGCTTGCTCATAACTTCATTTTCAGATGAGGAAACTAAGGTCAGAAAGGGTGAGAGACTTGGCTGGACTGTGAGGAGAGACCAAGGGTGAGATCTCTCTTTCCGGACCTGAGAGCCAGCTTCCGGCAGCCTCGTCCTCGAACCACGTGCCTCCGCGGATGGCTTGTTCATCTTAGGGCCCAGCCGTGGGGACTGTGCCTTTACAACCCAGCCCAATTAACACAATTGCTTAGATGGTTTTAAATAGTTGGTGAATCGAAATAATGAATCTCACAATTTAAATTTTCTCCCAGAATTTACGACTGAATAAATGGAAAGCACAAAAAGAAAAAAACACAAACAGACTCATTTTCGGTAGATCACACAGCTCATTGGGCTGAGAGATGGGTGATGCCACACCTTGTAATTTACTGCCTCCTCCAGAAGGTGCCTGCTTCTCTCCCACCTGTCAAAGCACATACAAAATACTTCAATTCCGCTCTCTGGGGCTCTCAACACCACTCTTTCCCTCTCGCACACCTGGCGGGGACTGTTGAATGAATAAACAGATAACCTCATTTGTAAGTAGGTGGCTTGAAATCCAGAATACATTTTCCAAAGGAAGCCACGTCATAAGGGTTTGGGTTTCCTGGACCTGCCCACAAAGCTGAACTAATCTATCACACCACTGAAAGGCTATATATTTTCAGGAGGAAATAAGGGGGGAAAGAAGTACAGTTCCCATGCTAATATGCAAAAATAACCAGAACAAGAAATGCTTGCTGGGGCAAACCTCACCCTCACTGCCCAGCTCCGCGCGCGCACGAGATGAAGGGGGCCGTCTCTCTCTTAAGTGAGTGATCATGCCTTGAAATTAGTGACTTCCTTTACTAACAGCCGAGTCTCTCTCTGACAGCTGCTCAGATCAGCCAGGCATACATTACTTTCATCTTTAATAAACAGGCACTCTGAAGTCAGTGGCTGGTCTCCATAGCAACCAGAGCAAATTTTTCCACTGATGTTGGGGGAAGAAAGAATGGATCGCTTTTGCTGAGGATGAACCCTGAGATGGCGGAGGAAGACGGGTGCCGGCTGCATGTACTGTCCTCCATTTCCCTACGCGTCCCAGTCACTTCCCAGCAAGGATGGGGAGTGCCCGTTCCTACCCTTTACTAGACGTGCAGGAAGAGGGGTCCTGATCACTGGTGCAAGAAATACGGGAAAAGGCTGGTTTAGAGACACACACCAAGGCCTGCACTGCCGAGGAGCTAAAGGCAATTCGACCCAACCTAATTCTCATTTACTGAGTGTGTCAGGCCCTCTGGTACACATTGCAAAGGTTATTTACAGTAGGAGCATATAGACAAAGGGAGAGGGGGTGCCTGCAAATGTCACTGTGAGGGGCGGGGGGAGGGCAGGGCAGGTTCCCGGAGGAAGTGGAGCGAGCCCCTGCCTCCCCCAGCCCAGAGCAGCTGCACCTCACAGTCCTCGCCACCTTCTAGCTCAGCCAGATCTAGTTTTGAGCTCTACCTGGGTGACCAGCAGCTGGTCAGGCTGAAATCAATAATTCGTTGATAGGCCGTTGATGCAGCGTGCACTGGGCCTTGAACACAGAATTTCCACCTTCCCTGAGCTCTGCCTGGGGGCTGACGTGGTCCGCATGACTGGGATCTGATTCATGTTCCTACTCCAGGCTGGGGCCCTGGCTTCCTGCTTTGTCCTTGCCTACCTCTTCCCTCAGGCACCTAAATTAGAGTTCTGCTTAAACAAATTGGTCACCCAGAACCACACAAACAAGGCCTCTCACTTAATTTCAGTCTCTTGTCTCCTAGAGCTGTCTGCTTCTATATCCCTGCAGGAGGCTGGACCCTTGACGTTACTGATTGACTGATGGGCGCTTGCAGACGCTAAGCCTGTTTGCTCTGGGGCCCTGAAGGCTGTTCCTTGGGCCACCTTCTCATGTTACCACCACAACGACTGTCAGCTTGTGGTTCCAAGTTCTCCTCTCTGTAAACCAGAGCTGCAGCCAAAATACCAGAAAGCCTCATTCTGAGCTGGAGCAGGCTCATACTGGAGGTGGTAATTGAGATGGATCTGGGCTTGGACAGTAGAAGAGAGACTTTCTATGTCAAGGCCAGAGCCTTGATACTATACTAGAGGGATGGTGTCTACTCTTTCTTCAAATCTTAATTAGGCAATCCCAACTTCCTGCTCCTACTCAACAGGTAAGGCTGCAGGTAGTTCTGCCCGGAAGAACCAAGCCCTGCCAGGGCCCTGTGGCATGGACAGGTATTCTCTCACAGTGTTTTCCTGGAGCTGGGTTGTGTGCATGCATCTGATGCCCTCCTAGGGTTCTCAAAGAGGATCTAGACGGTAAAACTCCATGAATAGGATTACAACCAAAATTCACTAATTATTCGATCCCTCTTCACAAAATCGATGATGAGTCTGGAGGAGGAAGTGGGGACCAGTCATGAAAGGCCCTACGGGCCCCATTAAGGAGCTTGGACTTTTTGAGGAGATAATGTTGAGCATTAAACAATTTTAAGTGGGGAATAGTGGGATCAATGAGGCTATACGTAAACCACTGTGCTGTTATAGGCATGGGTGAGAGAGTGAAGAGCTTGGAGACTAAAAGGAGGGAGCCAGGACGTCAGTCACCCTGCCCAGCTGTTCCCCGAGGGACAAGGGAACTCACAGGCTGCAGGGGTCAACTGCACAGTGGCCTTTGTTTCCGAGTCTCCCGTTTTCATTTTACTTTCTTCTGAGCTCTCCTTCCCTCTCCTTGTCTCTGGTGTGTCTTTGGTCTGTTCCCCATGGGTGCAGCCCCACATTCACTTTCTCCTGAGCTTTTCTGCCTTCACCTACCACTTCAGCGTCCTCTGTCCCTGCCTCTCTTTTTCCTGCTTCCTGTCTCATTCTCAACGTGGAGGGAAAGCTGCCCAGGAAACGCCCCCTTCCTCCAGCTTTGGAGGAAAAGACTGGCCCCAGGAGACGAACTCTTCCTCTTCTCTGTAGAAACAATTAGGCTGAGGAAACCAGTAGATCAGCTGAATGTCTGTTAGGAGTTTATTGTTCATTTCTATCCATTCCGTGTGGAATCCTAAGGGAGCTTCTCTTGACCCTCCCTTGACCTGAAATACCTCCTCCACTGATGCCTGAAAGCCCACCATTAGGCCAATCATTCCTTTGTGTTAATCATTACTTTCTCCCCATGGTTTTCCTTTGTACATTAAAATGCTCCTGGAAGGGGAAACACATTCGTTTCCTAATGCCTTGATATAAACAAAGAATGGAAGGAAAAGTCCAAAAGGTTACCAAAGCCTCCCCAACATCATAGATGGGATTAGGGTATAAATCTAATTTGACTGGGTTTAGAATTAACAAAGCATATTTAAATTATAGAACTGCTAATGTCCATATAATCATTTTCTTATTTTATCTGTTTAAATCTTTTTCACTGAAGTATATAGCATCCACACAATAAAGCATGCATATCTAAAGTGTGCAGCTTAATTAATTTTTATACCCATGTGACTACCACCTACACTGAACATATTCTCAAACTCCAGAAGTCTCCATGTGCCTCTTCCTGGTCAATACTCCCCCAAACATAACCACTGCTCTGATTTCTATTGGTTAGTTCTGCCTGTTCTCCAGCTTCATATAAATGGAGTCATGTGGATCCCTGTCTCCTCTGGCTCAATATAATTTTTGTGAGGTCCACATATGCTGCTGCATGTACCAGTCATTTGCTCTCTTCTATTGGTGCCTAGTTTTCCCTTAGGTGAAGACACTATGGTTTCTTTTTTTCCCCACCTGCTATTTATTTATTTTAATTATATTTTATTGATTATGCTATCTCAACTGTCCTGATTTTTCCTCCTTTGCCACCCTCTACCCAGTGCCCCCCCCCAACTCCCTCAGGCAATCCCCCCACCATTGTTCATGACCATGGGTCATGCATGTAAGTTCTTTGGCTCCTCCGTTTCCTATACTGTACTTTACATCCCCATGGCTATTCTGTAACTACCTATTTGTACTTCTTACTCCCCTCATCTCTTCACCCATTCTCCCCTCCCCACTCCCATCTGGCAACCAGCTGGTAACTAACTTGTTTTCTCTTGCTGCTTTTAAGGGTCTCTTTTTATCTTTAAACTTGGCCTTTCAATTATGATGTATCTTAGAGCTGGCTTCTTTGTATCCATCATAATTGGGACTCTCTGTGCTTCCTGGACTTGCATGTCTATTTCCTTCATCAAATTAGGGAAGTTTTCATTCACTTTGTTTTTTCAGATAGATTTCCAATTTCTTGATCTTTCTCTTCTCCTTGCACCCCTATAATGTGAATGTTGGAACTCTTAAAGTTGTCCCAGAGGCTGCTTATACTATTCTTATTTTCTTGGATTCTTTTCTCTTCTTGTTGTTCTGTGTGGTTGTTTTTTGGTTCCTTATGTTCCAAATCATTGATTTGATTCTTGACTTCATCCACTCTATTCTTGTTTCCCTGTAAATTGTTCATTATTTCCATTAGTGTATCCTTCATTTCTGACTGATCTTTTTTAATGCTACTGAGCTCCTCACTAAGTTCCTTGAGCATCCTTATAACTAGTGTTTTGAACTCTGTATCTGATAGATTGCTTATCTCCATTTTGTTTAGCTTCTTTTCAGGAGTTTTGATCTGTTCTTTCATTTAGGCCATGTTTCTTTGTGTCCTCGTTTTAGCAGCCTCCCTGTATTTGTTTCTATATATTAGGGAGAGCTGCTTTGACTCACTGTCTTGGTAGTGTGGCCTAATGTAGTAGGTGTCCTGTAGGGTGCAGTGGCACAGCCTCCCCTATCATCCAAGCTAGGTACTCAGTGTGCACCTTGTGTGAGCTGAGTACATTCTCCTCTTGTAACTGAGCCTTGGTTGCTGTTGGCAGATGGATGGGAGGGATTTACCCAGGCCAGTCACTGCAGAGACTAGCTGTGACCACTGACCACCAACCTCCTGTGCACAGCACCAGCTGTGCAGGGACAGGGTGGTAGTGTTCCAATGGATCTGTAGCTGTCCACTGGGTATGCTGGCCCTAGGGTTTCCAGGGTAGTGCGGGCCAAAGTCAGCCTCCACGGCATTTTACCTGGGGCACCCTGCCTGAGCTGTAAAGCAATCTGAGATGGGTGCTACTTGTACTGGGTTTGGAGATTCTCAGACTGAAACCAGGTTGTGAATCCAATCTAGCTATTGCTAGGTCTCACTGAAGCCAGCTGTTGTTTTTTGGATAGGAATTAGGAACCAAGACCAGCCATTCCTATGGAAAAGCAGCTTGGGTGGGCCCATAATTTGGGTGGGGCAGTGCCTCTGGGGACCTCCAAGGCAGGTCAAATAGCTGTTAGCCAGGTTGATGGAATCTCAGATATGGCACCAGTTTACCGGCTTTGTTGGGGAAGGTTTTAGCAAACAGAAAATGGCCTCTGCTTGCCTCGATGCCAGACATTTCAATTTCTCCCTATATACCACTGGTGCCTTTTGAGCTGCTGTCCCAGTGCTGGAGCTCAGAGGGAGTGAGTCTGAGTAGGTGAGTCCATGTGTGGGTCCTTTAAGAGGAACTGGTTGGGGCTCCAGCAGTTTCTTCCATCGACTCAATCCTTGCCAGTTTTTGCAGCCAGACGTTGTAGGCACTTATCTTCCTGCACTGGAATCCTGGGCTGGGGGGCCTGGTATGGGTCTCAGACTCCTCGCTCCTGAGATATCCCTCCCAAATTTTTATCCATGTGGGTGTTGGACCAGTCCTTTCCGCACCTGCGCCCCTCCTACCATTCTGGTTGGATGTGGTTTCTTTAATTCTATAGATGTCAGACTTCCATTCAGTGAGATTTCTGACATTCCTGAGTGATGATTTTTCTATATTTTAGTTGTAATTTTTATGTGGTTGTGAGAAGAGGTGAGCCCTGTCTGCCTAGGCTGCCATCTTGACCAGAAGTACAACACTATGATTTCTTTATCCATTTTCCTGTTCATGAAACTGGGGTTGTTTCCAGTTGTTAGCTATTATAAAGAAAGCTGCTGTGAACATTCTTGTACAAGTTTTTTGTTTGTTTGTTTGTTTTTAAACACATGCACTCATTTTTCTTGGAAACATACCTAAAGGTGGGACTGTCAGGTCAAAGAGTAGGCACATATTTGGCTTTTCTAGACACAGTCACACAGATTTCTAAAGGGATTTACCATTTTGCATTCCCATCAACAAACACGTTTGACTCGCAGTTGTTCAACATCCCTGTGAACACTGAGATTGCCAGTCTTTTCCATTTTAGCTACTGCAGTAGAGAAACCTGTACAATAAGTTCGCCTGAGAGGTGCCTTCCTGAGCTAGGATCCCAAGCAGGAAAATAAAGCCTTCACATTTCTAGCAGCTGTGGAAGTGGAGTTCTGATGGGTTTTGTTTGTGTTTGATTTAATAACAAGAAACTGTAAGGGCTAGAAAGCTAGAGGAAAAGTTTTCTAGCCATACCAGCCGAAAGAAAGCCAATCCTTGGGGCTGTGTCACCAGTGGATCCCAGAGCTAATTTAGGCTAATTCTGGAACACTTTGGACAAAGTAGACTGGAAGACAGCACTGCAGACCCCTTGTGATGATGGTCCAGCCAGAAAGGAATCTTATACCAGGACCTTGGTTGCAAGCCACAGAGACCAGCTCAAACTAATTTAATCAAGTGATTAGGTGTTGAAAGGTATCTGGGTACTCACAGAATTAGTAGGAAAGTAAAGGTCCAGGCATGGAGATGGGCAAGAACAGAGTAGGGTCTAGAAGGTCAGGAATAGGCAATTCAGTCTCCTCAGTGTGGATCCTTAACAACTGTTCCCAAGGTCCTTGTGTTACTTGACCAAGGTTAGAAGTTCTAGAGGAGCTTATCAAATTGGTTGAGTTTAGATCACATGTCACCTCTCAAGGTGAGAGAGGTAGAATCTAGTTTCTTCATGAGCTTCCATGGTGGGGAGCAGGCCCCTAGACTTATACCCCTCAAAGACTGCATAAATGGGAGGAAAATCAGGTGTCATTTGGAAGGTGGAATGGATATTGAGTAGCCAAAGAAATGCCACATGTTCCCTGAAGCCTTGCCTTCAACAGCATGCCACTTAAAGTATGATGTTAATAAAATAGGGGGATAAAGAAAGCTGGCATGAGCCTACCAGGTGAGCAAGGAAAGGGAATTTGATGTGACACTAAATCCCGGCTGATTTGCTAACTTATTTTTAAATGGACTTGAATAAAAAGAGATTGTGTTACTCCAAGTTTCCTAATTTGTCATTTTCAGCAAATCTGAGTCCCTCCAGGATCCCCTTGTAGTGTAGTCACACCTGAACAAGAGAATCCTGGGGGGTGTGGTGAGGGGTAGGGGCTGCAGAAACTGAGGAAGAAGGTCACGGGGCAAGGATATCACTCCTTTCCAGGTCCTTTATCCCACAGATGCTAGAAGCACAGTGCCTAGCCCTGTGAGCTTCTCAGGGGCCTAAGAAACTGTCTGAGACTTGGAGAAAATTACAGGTTCCAAAATACAAAAAGAAAATTGCAATTTTAAAAATTTTGATGTTCAGTTAGCATTTAGGCACCTCTTTCTCTTACTTAGTGATGCTCCTATCCCAAACAAAGATCAGAGGTTCCCCAACTTTCAGCCCAGTGTGCCTTTTTCAAATTACAAAGCCACCAGCAAAAGAAAGCAAGCAAAGAGAGCTGGGGCAGGTGACCTGTCTTCTCCACAATGAATGACCACGTCTCAATATTCATCTGAAGCAAAGAACCAAACTCAGCTCTTAAAAGAAAAAAAAAATGCTAAAGCCCGAACCCCAGGGTCAGAGGCCTAGTTTCTGGATCCCCTTTTTAATCCTCCAATTGTTCAGTGGAATTAACTCAACATAGCTTTATGTCTAGGAGAGACTATGAAGGTGTCTGAGTTACCTGAGATAGGCCAGCAGTCCCATCCAGACTCAACTTGTGGAGCATGCAGTTTCTTACAGTGGAAAGAATGCTGGTCTGGGTGTCTACTCCAAGCTTTGTCATGAACTCACTGCATAATCTCAGACAAATCATAACTTTTATTCTTCTCTTTCTTCTTCTGTAAAATGAAGAGCATTGACGAAATGAGCACCGAAGCTTGTTCATGTTCCACCATGACTTAACCTTAAGTAGATTCCTCAATATAGGGAGTGAAAAAAGGAGCCATGTTAGCTTTGCTGACACGTCTTCGCTCATATGCCACGGGAGGCCAGAGGATATAATAAAAGCACCTTTGTCCCAGAAACCATGCTCAGTCTCCTAGTTATGCAGCCTGTGATCAGGAAAACCTATTTTGCTATAATTGAGTGGGGTAGTTCTAGGAAAAAATTATATCGAATTTCACTAAATGTGCATTCATTTGGTTAACCAGACCACTAGGACTGACATACTGTACCGATTACATAATGTGAGTGCCTTCAACATCCTTCCATTTTCGGTGAATTGGCTTTTTAGCTATCCGTCTAAAGGCCACTATAATTTATTTTCTTTGTGGTAGTGGCAAACATGTCTAAATTAGTTAAATTACTTTAATATGTGGTTGCCATAAGGATCAAAAATTCTCAACCACTCCTTCCAAGGAAACATCAACCCACAACATGTGGAATAAATCTTCATTTTCATTTCTTTGTTTCATTTTTGGTTCTTCTGAATGATTTCATTTTTGTTGTTGCTAAACAACTTAAATTTTGGATCTAACTAAATTATCTAATATCTGTGTTAATCTTGGGCCAAATAATACTTTCCTTCATTTTGCACCCTGCAATAAGGCAACATAATTGTGATCAATTACAATGGCTGGACAGTGAGCTCCTCACTCTGTCCACTGCGAGATAAATGCCTTCTTTGCCTACACAGCCTCTTACAGAGTAATATTCTGACCTCTCATTCTCCGTCCTTCTCAGAGGAGCCCGTGTAAGTCATGCTGCTGATCCCCGTGGATGTAATTTGAGCAGTTTGAAAAATGTGCACACACATTATTAGCAATGTCTGTAAACAGACCTTTCCCTTAGGTGTTCATAATTCTTTAAAGTTATAGAATAATTATTACTTCTTCTGGCACCACTCTAAAATGTATATGGCACAGCAAGTATTATATTTGCCAAGGAACATGACAGTTATAAATAAATAAAAATTATTTTCCATGTCTCATATAGTACTTTATTCATGGGACCTATGTACCCCTTATCTCTTTCAAAAAGGATTTGAGGCGACTTACAAACTAATATGTACAACATAATTTCAGTAAAATAGGAAGAAAATCAGGATTGAAGGTAGGAAAGCTCTCCCCAAATAAGATAAAAAGGCTTAAAGAAAATGTGACAGGTTTGATTACACAGAAATCTGAAAGTCCTATGTTGAAAGGTCAAGACCAACAGATAAGGGGGTTAATACCCACGATATCAGCTGTATAAAAATGCCTAAAAATCAGTAAACAACCAACCACTAATATGTGTATTTTATACAAAGAACATGGTAATTAGATCCAGAATAAGAAACACAAATAATCAAAAATCTTGTGGAAAACAATAAATTCTAATTTTTACAGAAGGTGTTTCAAATTCAAACAAGGTAACAATTTGCATGCAACTCAATGCCAAAAAATAAAAAGAATAAAAATAGCCATAACATGCAGTATTACATGGCCATTTTGGTGGATTTAAATGTTTTTTCTAGTGTAAATAATGCTGCAATGGATGGTGAGCTCTTCATTCTGTCCATAGTAAGATAAATGCTTTCCTTGGTACATGTATTTTTTAGTAAATATGCAAACATTTCTATAAGATAAGTTCCAAAGCAAAATTGTGTTAAAATTTATATGCATTGTTAAAATATGATAAACACTGCCAATTTGCTCTCCTAAAATATTGTACTAGTTTACACGTGCATCTGTAGAATCTGAGTATGCCCATTTTCCCTAAACATGCAATTACCATACAACCCAGCAATTATACTCTTGGCCATTTATCCCAGAAAATATAAGCTTATGTTCTAACAAAAATTTTACATGAATATTCATAACAACTTTATTTATAACAGCCAAAAATTGGAAACAATCCAACGTCCTTCAATGGTTGAGTGTTTAAACAAATGGTACATCCACACCACAGACTACTTACAACTCAGCAACAAAAATTTGATATTTGCAATAACTTGAAATCCTCAGAGAGTTACATTGAATGACAAAGACAATTCTGAAAGGTTATAAGCTACATGATTCTGTGACTATAACATTTCTGAAGTGATCAAAATATAAAATTGGAGAACAGATGAGGGGTATCAGGAGTCGGGGGTTGGGGGAGGAGCCAGAGGGAGGCAGGTGTAGTGCAGAAGAGCAACACAAGAAGTCCTTATGGTTACTGAATTACTCTCTAACTTAACTGTGATGGTATTTACAAGAACTACACACATGATAAAATTGCACATAACACACACGCACAAATTAGTACAGATAAAGCTGGAGACATCTGAATAAAATCAATGAATTGTATCAATACCAATATATTAATATGTTATTGTACTATAATTCTCTAAGATGTTACCATTGGGGAAAACTGGGCAAAGAGTACAGGGGATCTGTCTGTATTACTTCTTACCACTGCATGTGA
Source organism: Tonatia bakeri (assembly GCA_004024845.1). Classification (NCBI taxonomy): domain Eukaryota; kingdom Metazoa; phylum Chordata; class Mammalia; order Chiroptera; family Phyllostomidae; genus Tonatia; species Tonatia bakeri. The sequence continues at coordinate 189,962 of PVIA01001552.1, read as the reverse complement.
ATCTACCATTATCTCAAAATAGAAAGTTCAATTTAAAAATATGTCTCAGGTGGATCTACGTGATGTAATATGAGGTCTACGATGTACCACTGAATGAAAAAAGCAAGTCACAAAATAGAAAGACAGTCATATTCTGTATGTGATGCACAAAGCCATATATCAGATTGTGTGTATGTGTGAGAGAGAGAATAACTAGAAAACTTTGGTTACTTCTGGAGAAGGTAAAGGGAAAAGAGTGTCAATTTATAGTATATTCTCCTGTATTGTAGTGCTTTACAGCCAATATGTCTGACTTTTGTGATTTAAATATTATTTTAAATTGTAGGGCGAGGTTAAGTCTATCAATAATGAGCGTTGACTAATGAGTATGAGCAGTGTCTCCTCGAGCAAATGGGGACCAAGGAGGTGTTCTGGGCAGTTTCTGCAAAGGCAACAAAGCAGAAAGCACCCGAGAGAGGAACAGGAGGATGTAGGCAGGGCCGTGATCTACAGGGCGCTGAAGGGTTGAGGGAGGGAAGAGTATCCTAGGAAGACTAGTGTGGGGAAGAAATGCAGAGAGTAGAAAGTAAGAGAGAAGCTGGTGATATACGCTTTTGAGGTTACTCACTGAGGACAGGAATAAAACATAGCTTTCGATTTGACATTTGGGCTGAGGTATTTATCATTTATCAAGGAGGTGGTGGCTTGCTTGTACCAGGAGATCCCACTTAGCTCTTCTGGCCAAACGAACCCTCAGGGAGCCAGCATGAGGATTCTGCCAACAACTGAGTGTGTATACTGGAATCTCACATTCTGGGACAGTGGATCACATGGGTCTGTGGTCTCACTGGAGCCATTTGCCAGGTGAATTTGATTCAAGACTCTATCATCTGATCTTCATAGCCCTGATTGTGAAAGTGAACCTGGGAGGCCTTTCTGGTCTAGGTATCAACATAAGATAACAACCCTAACCTCTCCTCCCACCCCCAAGAGCTTTCCCCAGTGACAAAGCATGTTTAGAAAATGATGAAAAGAGGGGAACAGATCAAAGACAGAAAGGGAGGATAATTGGTAACATACCTTTTCTTCCTCATATGACATGAGGAAGAGAGATGACCTCTCTGGAAGGACGGACATCACGTCCGTTTTGTTAGAAGGAAAGAACGAAGGATGGGCACAGGTGCAGATGGCAGGAAGTAAGGTAATTCCCACCCAAGGGCCTCTATTTCCTCTGTGAAGCAGGAGCAAAAACATCTGCCACAAGTGAGGGATGAGATGGGGATTTGAGGCCCTGAGAAAAAAGTTTAAAATGCTTGTTTCTCAAGACTGAAGCATGAGTGGACACAAGAACAGAGGGGTCCCCCTGGGGTGGGTGTGGTTTGACAGCTGATGGTTTGAGAGTCAGTGGCAATGGTGACGGGGAGGACTTTGCTAAGCGGTGGGATTTTTTTCTCCAGTGGTGCTTTGCTGCCAAGGAGGAGGTGAGAGGAAGGTACATTGTTGAGTTCTTCCAGGATTGTTTTCCCCCCAGGCTAGTGTGATGAAAGAACAAAATAGGCCATGGAATACTGGCAAGATAGTAATGGATATAAGGACCATGCATCTAACGTGGCTTCAAAGACAAACAAAGACAGAGTAGATCTATGGATCTGGAAAAGGAGAGGGGCCAAGGGGCTAAGAGTCTCAGTCAGATGAGGTACAGGGTGGGTGAGTAAGCAGACTAGACTAGATAGAATGAGAGAGAGAGTTACAGTCAGAGTGGGAGATCTGAAAGATAACAAGGCCCAGGGTCTGACAGAAAAGTGGGTGCTGGAGGTGGTGGAGTAGATTAAGGAATTCAGGAGGCCAGAGTATTGACTAAGTAATTCATGAGTACAGTAACATCTCCTAGAATGATGACTGATTGAGGTGGGAGTATTGTGAGCTAGAAGGAAAATCCTTGGGGAGTGAGAGGGAATGTCTGGGAGGCCAGTGGATGGAGACACCACCAGAACCTCCGAGGAGCAGCAGTTTCTCCAGGAAGCTGTGGGTGCTGCAGCAGAGCGCAGGGAGCAGGCTGGTTCCATCTGCTCATGTATGTGTATAGGGTTTAGAAGAATAGTTAAGAGAGCTGCAAAAGAAGCAACAGAGATAGGTTTCAGTTCAGGCAAGGAGAGGGAAGTTCTCCGTGGGTCCGAGGGACCTAGAACCCTGCTGTGAGCATAGGTAGCAGAAGTGGCCAGGGACAAAGAGGAGAGGAGTCAGCTTGAGTGTGTTTGCATCACAGCTTGTGAAAAAAGTCACCATTAGAAAGATTTCAAAATAAGTGTCTGTGTCCAGAAAGCATTATGCCTGCTTTTCAAAGACATACATATATGTCAACTCCAATTGTCCTTCATTTTCAATGGTGACCCTCTCTGTGAGTGGTCTGGGTCTAGAGGACAATGCCTAACCAGCAGTATTTCCTCCATGGTTTCTTGGGTTTCTTGTGTTCCAGCTGCTGTTGGCTGAGTCTGGCATGACTTTACTTTCATCTCCTTATTTCCTGGTTTGCTAAACATCATGGTTTGAAAAGAATTCTCCCACCAATGATTGCTTTGGGCCAGTGTTCTCTGGATAGTTTTCTGTACCTGCCTTTCACAGCATCTTTCAGCCTTGTACTTGCTATTGCCTTCCAGTGATTTCTCTGTGTTGTTTTATTTCCACTTCACTTCTGCTTGGATATCCACCCTCTGCCTTTACTATGCGCAGGGCAATAAATGGAGTTATAGGGTAGACAGTGTACCTGTGAGATCACCACGTGGATGCCAGTGTAACCAATGCCCATTATTAATAAAATAAATGAGGTGAGACCTAACTTTCAGGATTCATTGGTTGCACCTGTAGGCATTGTTAAGTAAAACAAAAGTTGGTATATAAACAATGAAACTGCACTTACCAATTTTCCCTTTCACCAAAGGAAAAGGCCTTTTTAATTTCATTGTGACTTGATTACTAATTCTTAGAATGCAAGCTGTGACCTCATCTTGACAAGTAGATTGCTAGTGTTTGTCATTGTTGTTCTAACTCCCCAGAAGTGTATCCTGCACCACAGTGGACAGGCCAACCTGAAACACGAATCAGGTTGCATTGGAAAATACACTTAGCAAACTGGCTTCACTGTGCACCAGGATGACTTAGAGTAGCCACATAAGTTACTGCCATTTGGATATTTTTTATCAAAACTCTCCCCATAATTTTCAATTCATTGTTCTCTTTCATTTCATTTTGTTCTTATTGTTTTAAATTTGTTGTGAGAGCCCTCAATATTTTCTGGGTGGCGCTGTGAGTGATTGACTCCATTATTGCCCCTATTTGATTATCACCTTTCACCTAAAATGCTCACACACCGTGTCAAACGCTGACATTGCTGCCTATCAGACCCATCTTGAAGCACTGGAGAAACATCTTATACTAGAGAGAGCCCGATGGTGCAGGGCCTCAGACAGAGTTGCAACAGCAAATTCATGGGCTCATCGGTTTGCTCGTTAGTAATATAAAATAAGCAAAAATGTAATTTACTGTTGCTGTGGAAGACTTAATCCAAAATTATCCAGATGTAGCTCCAGAACCTGCCTGGTATCAGAGGCGTTAAGGAACTTGGGTAGAAACTCTAGATTAAAGTTACCCTACATATATCCATTGTAAAATCTTATTGCTAGCAGCGAATATAAATGCATTTTTTAAAATAGGGACAACTTGAGTTGGCTGAATTGGACCAAGTGAAGGACTTCCATCCCTTGCTTGAGGAGTCTTCTTGCTTTTTTTTTCTCCTGGTGTATGTCAACAAGTCTGCACACATAGCCCATGCCCCAGCAGTCTTTTGAAACCCAAGGGAGAGCCAACCCTACAATGAAACTTTGTAGAGAAGAGAGGAACAGGGAGGGAGAGAACATGGGTCCTTGTTGAGATAATTAACCTTCACCCCATTTTTCTAGCTCTCAGAAGTCCTTGTTATTCTCCATCTAAATATAGTATTTCTTTCAAATTGAGTTGAATCTGTAGTCAAATCCACCTAATACTTTCAAAATGTATGAAGAACCTATTGCAAATGGCCTGAAGAGAATGTCCATTACGTAGGAAAGTGTGCCCTAGAGTTTTGCTGGAGTAAACAAAATTCTGAAAAGAAAGCTCTGGAATTTTGTCAACACCAGTACTGCTTCTGAATGTTTGTTTCCTTAACTCGAGCCCTACTGTACTTACAGAAGTTTCCCTGTATCTTGTCCGTAAGTGGGTGAGGCTGGGTTTGGGGTCAAAGACATTTAAATGGCTGCAATTATGCTATTTGGGGTTTGCTGAGATTACTGGTTCTGACAAAATTTAAAATTTCCCAGCCAATATTTCTGTAAATAATTTTTCTTTCGTGCTTTCTATTCTCTCCTTCTGAAACTCTAATTATGTGTATATTACATTGCTTGATGCTATCTGACAGATTACTGAGGCCCTGTTCTTTTTTTTAAATATTTTTTCCTCCCTATTTGGATAATACCCATTGTCTTCAAGTGCACTGATAATTTCATATGTTGAGTCCATTGTGCTGTTAATGCCTAACCAATGAGTTTTCAGTTTCAAATATTTTATTTTTCAGTTCTAGGATTTTCTTTTTTTTGAAGGTTTTCATATCTCTCTTGAAATTTCCCATCTCTTCACCCATTATATGCATATTTTATTATAGATTCTTCAACTTATTTATCATAGTTATTAAGTTTGTGTTAATTTTAACATCCAGGTCACATGTGGGTATGTATTTATTGACTACCGTTGCTCTTTACTGTGGGTGGCACTTTCCTGCTGCTTTGCACATTTAGTAATTTTTTATTGTACATTGAGCTTGATGGATAATAAATTAAGGAGACTTTAGATTCTGCTATCTTCCTCAGAAGAAAGTTGAGATGCGTTCTGGCAAGAAGTTAAGTTAAATTATTTGCAGCCTATCCAATAGCATTTCTGTGATGATACACGTGTTCTACAAGCGACGTTCAATACAATAGCCACTTACCACTGTCAGCATTTGAAATGTGGCTTGAAAACTACATTTTAAATTTTATTTAATTTTAATTGAGTTTCAAAGGCCAAATGTGCCTAGACGTTACTATATTGAATAGTACAGCTGTGATGACTTAGTTTTAGGCTTTGATAGGGCAGATCTATGTTGGTTTTGCCTATATTCCCAGGGCATAGCTGTTAGTCCTGGGAAGTAACCCTTACTGTTAAGGTGTGCCCTTTTGTGGTCTCAGTGGAAAGTGTTGAATGTTTACCATGCTGCTCTAACTTGGTAGAAACTGAACTCTAAACTCCATCTCCCAACACAAGGCAGTAGCTCTGCCAGCCCTCCAGCTGCTGCCTTCCCCTGTTCCTTGAGTTTCCCCCGTGCTTCCCCTTGCCTACGCAAAGATCAGGAGTCAGCTGAGTATTTGAAGGACATTTGAAATGGATTTGGAAGCTTCCCTTCTGAGGCTCTCTTCTTTCTGGGATGCTCTCCTCCCCAATTTTCAGTTGCTATGGAAACCCTGAACTCCAGCTTCTGACTCCTCATCTCAATAGGACCTCCGCTTTCTGTTTGAGCTCTGTCTCCATCCACCATGGGAAGTAGTTAGTGCTGTCAGAGGAAAAGCCTGATCAATGGAAGTCTCACCCAGCGGGATTCCCTTTTTTTCAAGGGTCATATCTTCTCCAGTTTTTGTCTGCAGAACCAAACCGTTTTAACTGAACATTCTTTTGAAGTAGTCATACTTTGAAACATTATCAGCCATCCACATTTTGGAATGGATGATCTGTTCCTGAAAGCAGATTTTGATTTGGGTTAATGAGACCAAACTAGAGGTTCTCGGGTGTTTCCATCTTCTGACTGTAAGTGGAAGAAAACTTGTCACAATTTTGGCTTAAGTAAAAGGGGAATTTAGTGACAAGCCTGGGTTAAAATTCCATAGTAAGGCTGGCTCTAGGCATAGCTGGCTTTGGGGCTCACATGGTATCACCAGAACATACTTTTTTGCTTTTTGACCCCCAATTTTCAGACCTGCCTATTGCATTGACAGAATTAATCCCAGCTTCCTGAGACTGCAAGGAGATGGTAGCAGCTTCAGCCCTGCACCCTCTCAGGTGTCCAGCACAAAGGGGAAAGTTAGAGCCTATTTTCCAGAAGCTCCTGCGAAAATTTCACTGCTTCTCATAGGTCTGCCTGGGTGGCGTGTTCATCTCTGCACCAATCACGTGGCCGCGAAATAGGATAAAATAAGTGGCCTAAGTGTGGCTCACCTACTTCACCCCACAGTCAGAGGGCTGTGAGTTTCACCAGCTCCTCACTGACTGAGAATGTGGGTGGGGCAGGCCCCCTGATAAATATCTGGGTTCTTATTCACTGGAAGAGCAGACACACACTGGGACAGAAACAACAGAAGCCCACTAAGATGGTCATTGGAAGAGACTGAGACCAAGGTACCCGCAGGGAGTTAAAAGGTTCCAGACTAAAGAGGCTGGGAGCCTGAAAGAGAAACACTGCCTCTTGCTCCACTTCGCCCATCTGCTCAGGGCTTATGGAAGCAGGAACTGTGCTGTGTCATTGCTTCATGGTTAGGTGCTTGGGGACCTGCAATGAGTGAAATCCATGAAATTTAGATACCACAGCGGTATCTTAAAAAGGTATCGGGTGGAGAATGGTTTTTAATGTGGAATCCAGGCCTCCAATTAGAGGCTTGTTCCACTTGCTAAATTTGGTATGGGTTAAATACCCAGTGACCTCTTGTCGCTATAGCATTTCATCACTGTGGTGAACGCTAGGGAACAAACCCTCCTCTCCCTGCCTTTCCAATGGCACACAATCTCTATACCATTAGCAGTATGAATTCTTTTTCCAGATAAATTGCCCAGCCCTCTCAATCTGTTCCATTAGTGAGGAAGCAATCCAAGGGAAAAAAGAAGGCCGTGCCAAACACAGCAATGCTTCTGAATGTTCACTGGGCTTGGACAACACCTGACCAGCATCCCCCATGGCTCCAAACTATCTAGCAGCATTGGATGGGGGAGGAGGGGATGTTTTTTCTCTTCCCCTCCAGAAAATCAAAGAAAATACAGAGGACCCGGAGACCACTGAAAAATACCTTGGGAGTCTCCCAATTCACTCCAGCCTCATTGGTTGCTCCTATGCACCTTCTAACTTGAACTTGATCTTTCTAAGATAGCCCAGTGAAATTCAGAGGACTGCCTCTGACTTTTCAAAAAATGTCTGTACTTTTCAGTATCTTACATTTTCCTACAATGAGCATGCCTCACCTTTGCCACGAAAGATTAAAATAAGTATGGATATTCAAAACCGAAGGATTCCCACAAAGCTTTCCTCCCTGAGAGCCCTCCTCGATACCCAGCAACTGACGGGGAAGTTGCTGCCCCCAGCATTGCAGGCGTTTTCTGTCACTACAGTTACACAAAACAATAAAGAAAGAAATACGCTTTTGACAAATTAAAAAATGTAACATGGCAGATGCCTCTGGAAAAAAGAATTCCCGTCAGCTCTTTCCATACTTATATTCCCTTTGTGACAAACTCCTCCTCATCTTTTGAGGACATGGTCCATTCTTTATTTGTTTTAGGAAACCACCCAGCTCACGTCCCACAGTTTCACCTTCCTGATGAGCCGGTCTTTTCAGAGGCAGAGGTATTCTGGTGCTTCCTTCCTGCCTCCAGCCCTCCCACCACCCACCTTGCTTCTTCACTTTGCGTCCTACCTCCCTGAGGACACCTGCTGCTGAACTCATTCTCAGCTTTGTTTGTTTCCCAATAAGATTACTGGCCAGGTGCTGTAATCTCGGGTTTGCTGGGCCATTGCCTGGCAGTCCCTGTGACCTACACTCTGGACAGAGCGGACTTCTTCATTATTCATGACGTGCTGGAGTTCCAGTTACCAGTGCTGTCCACCTCCGAGGCCAGACAGAAACTTGTTTAGCCAGTTTGCTCCTTTCGCTGGGTTGTTCCAAGACTGACACACGCAGATTGAGAAAAACACTGAGGGTTTCTGTGTTCCCAGGAATAAATCCCACCAGAACAAGCCTCGGTCTGTTGCTAAACTATGATTGTCATTTCCTCTCCCTGCTCGTTCTCCCCCTTCACCCCCCTACCCTCCCTTTGCTACGAAGCTATGGACCATCAAGTTTTAATGCAGTGTTGAGTTGTTGATTAAAACAGCGTGCTATTTTCTGAATGTCAAACAACATATGACAATAAAGCAGGCCTAGCATATCAGGAAAATAAATGTGTGCTGCTTCGGCGCTGGATGCAAATGCACAAATGGCTGATCTTTAAAAGCGTCCATGCTCATGAGAAGTCTTGAAGCATTAAAATTGATGATGGTGATTAGGTTGCCTTTCAGAGAAGCAAAATCTGTATAACTGAATCCTCCTGGGCTTAGCCATTTTCAGTCCAGGCATATTAACTTGGCTCGCCGTGAGTCTGCTTTTGTGTACACACGCGCAGTATTTAACCACGAGTGCAGTGGGCCCCAAATTAAAACCATATTTTGTTAGCACCACATGTTCCAGCCTTGACAGTATTTATCAAAGGGGAAGCTGCTGGATTTATTGAAAGAAATGAACTCCACCAGGGTCTGGCAGACCCAGCCCCAATAGGGAGTTGTTAGTGTTACCCTGCCTGTCACTGGTTCTGCCACTGCTGACTCAAGGCCATTTACTCACGTTGGGCATTGTTTGCTACTGGGACCTCTCCAGTGTCTGTCACCCCACTGCCTGGGCCTCCTGGGTGTCATCAGCTGTACATCTATTTATTCTTCAAGGCCCTCTTTGTGTTCCTTCTTTTCAGTGAAGTGTTTGCTGCCTAAATCCAAGGTTGTTTCTTCCTCCTCTGATCTCCCCAGCCTTGCTCTGGGCATCACTTGGGGCCGTAGTGGAAATGCACAGTCTCAGGCTCTGTGCCAGCCCCCCTGAGTCTGCACTCCAGCAAAACCCCCAGGGGATTCCTGTCCACACTGAGGTTTAAGGAGCATTGCTTTAGGCACATTCACCTTTTCTACCACTTACTCTCAAAGGGAATCATGTCACCCCCACGGGTGTTTTGGAATTGTTGAGGGGACGTGGGGGTTGTCGCAATGAGGGGTATATATGGCATCACAGGCAAGGACTATGCCGGGCTGCCTGCAGTGCGGATCACATCTTCACCCAAAGAAGACTTGGAGCATAAGTCATTCGATTTTCTAAAGGTCTGCCAGGCAGTCGGGTAGGTGAAAAACCTATTTTTAATTACCTGGGCCTGGAACCTAAATCCTTTTTATATATAGACACAAACTACTGCTTGCACAGCCGTAATATACACTGAATATTTTAGGAATTCAACTCTGTGAAAATTCAGGGACGACTGTGCTTTGTTTTGTTCAGAACTTTACCTTTGTTTGTGTGCTTTGGAAACACACATTACCCATAGTGTCAGCTGAAGTTCACTACCGCCAAACTAATGCCAACAGGACTCCCCGATCTTGGATGCAATAAAAGAAGAAACTTCACTCAGGTAAACAGTTTGCCAAGAAGGAAGCATAGCTTTTGGTGCAAACATGAAGTACATACCACAGCGACAAAGGAGAAACTCTGGTCCATTTTCATACAAGTGAGAAATCCAAATTTACACAGTCCGGTCCATATAGCACTGTCTGTCCCAATTTCTCAGCTTCATGTGACCTGACTGGTTGTAATGCAGCTGCTTTGATTGGTAAGTATAGATGCAAATGAGGATATAGCTGTGAAGCTTTAATGTAAAGCTTGGACAGGGCAGGTCTCAGCCCACTGGTTAAAATACAATCCTGGGGTCTCCCCCTTACAAGGGTTGACTCAGTCAGCAGGAACACAGTGCAGGAGGCTGAAGGTTCAGTCTGTATGTAGCTTGCCCCTGAAACGCAGCATGCCTGAGAGACCTCTGTCTGTTAGATTTAGGTTATGATTTTGTGCCCAATTAACCATGCTGCTCCTTGGCAGATATTTTCCTTCTCAAGGTCCACGGTGGTGATGCCAATCACAGTATTTCAGTCTCCAGGACAATATATCTGTATTAGTCTGTGTTTGTAGCTATCCCAATAATAGTGATTTTTTATCTGACTACTTCACTATGCTTTTTGGTGTAAATGCACCTGAGCATTTATATGTTAAAATATATTTTATTACAATTTGCTTTCACTTCATTTCTTTATATCAGAGTTAAGGAAGGAATTTATTGTAATGTAATCTGTAATCTCGGGTAGGACTATGTTTTATAAACTTGGTTTTCTAGTCACTACTTAGTTCATTGTAATGCACAACGACTTAAGTCATTGATCACATGGCTACTTCAAGGACAGCCCCCTTCCCATGTTCTGTTCCTCAAATGCTACAGAGTTTCTACCGTGTGCAGAGCACTGGATGCCTGCCTACACCCATCATTAAGAAAAGATTTGAACCCAAGAGTCTATCAGTAAGCAAGTGGATAAAAAGATATATATAATGGACTATTACTTAGCCATAAAAAAGAAAGCTATCTTACCATTTGCAGCAGCATGGATGGACCTCAAGGGTACTCGCTAAGTAAAATAAGTCTGTCAGAGAAGAACAAATACCCTATGATTTCACTTACATGGGAAATCTAAAAGACAAAATAAATGAACAAAATAGAAACAGAGTCATAGATGCAGAGAACAGACTGATGGTTGTCGGAGGGGAGGGTGGATGGGGGCTGAGTGAAAAGGGTGAAGGAATTAAGAAGCACAGATTGGTAGTCATAAAACAGTCACAAGGACATAAATGTGCATCATAGGGAATATAGTCAGTAATGTTGTAATAACTATGTATGGCACCAGGTGTGTACTGAAATACCAGGGATGGGGATCACTTAGCAAAGTTTATAACTGTCTAAACACATGAACTAACACAAAATAATGTTGAATGCCAACTGTAACTGAAAAATAAAATTTAAAAAAAAAAAGAAAGAGTTTTGCACTCTGTTGCTCACGGGCCAGGTACAAAGCTTTAACACAAAGAATTCTGGAACAGTGGAGCTAGAAGTGGTCAGCAAAAGCAAGATACTGTGGGATGGTGGGAAAGGAAACAATTCCGACACACCATGCGCAGTCTGCAGGCGCAAACGCACTGATGAATCCCTTTCCTGTATGTGCTTGTATCTACAGGCTTGGCCGCCATCTTCCTTGCCTCGTTGAATTATTCAACAGGACCTTCTTGAGAGCTAGTCTCAAGTCTTTTAACTCCTTTGTATTGCTGCCAAGCTTCAGTGTTGTGCCAAGAAAATCCCTTCTATTTCTTGAGACAACTTCCACAAGCATATAATCTTTTCGATGTTGTGTGATAATGTGATGTTACTGGTGTAGGCTAGATTGGCCTGGCAGTCAGGGGATCTTGGCTGTGACCTGCCAGTGATCTGCATGGGTGACCTCACCACTCTGGGCCCCATTCTCCTCATCAGAACAGAAAGCACACCACGCTGATGCTTCCCAAACTTGGCTGTTCCTGGGGAGATTCCAAAAAATACAGAGATCACTGGGGTCTGCTCCAGACACATTGAAACAGACTTCAGGGGTGGACCCCAGGTATCTGTAGGTTTTAGAGGATATCTGGTAATTCTGGTAGGTGGCCAAGTTTGCTTCTTAAACTTTGTTGTGCATACAAATCCTGGGAAAACTCGGTAAGATTTGAATGCCAGTGCTGCTCATCCATGAACTACACTCCAGTACCACAAATAAAGGGCTTTCATGTCTCTTTCAGCTAAATATTCTCTATTAGATCAACTACTAGTACATAATGTCATACAAGATGACCCATTAAAAATAGTCCATTTAGTGTTAGATGACCTAGTAAATTGTGATGGTAGAGTATAGAATTATTTCCTTCATTTATAAGTTTTAAGTGATATTTTAAAATAATCCATGGAGGATTATTCCCTTTTAGTTAGCATCCCAGACTACAGTGTTGAAGAAGAATTTTCAAAAATCCTTAGGCCAGAAAAATTTTTGACCTATCAGCCGACTTTGGACTGACCTTTTGCGGCACAGGAGGCTCAACGCCAGGTGTGATCTGAATGTTGCAGGAGACACTCTCCATTTCTGAGTTCTCCCCTTGGGCTGGCTTATACCTGAAATTCCTTTAAACAGGGGACAGAGCTTTTCACTCACTCGATAATTAGTGATGAGACCTAAAATACAAAATCCCTGAGGAAAGGGAAGCACTGACTTTAAATCTCAGCAGAATAAAGAAATAATGGGGGAGGTTTTCATGAAGGGAGGTTTCCATAGGAAACGGTTGGGTTTGGGGATATGAGTGGAGCAGAGAGTGAGACAGATGTTTCAGAAAGGGAAGCCAGGTGCTGAAGTACACTTGAGCTTCTTCATAACTTTGTCCAAAGGAGGTCGTCTCCATTAACTAATAAACAATCCCACCTAACTGTCTTCCTGAAAAACAAACACCCCCTGCCCCCAAGGCCTTGAACTGCTCACTTCCTGTGTTCAGGAGAGGCCCTTAGACAACTTCCTCCACCGGTCTTTCTGCAAACAGCTGCTCACGTACTCCCCAGGGGTCCCAGAGAGGAGAAGGGTTTGGCTGAGAGACGCATGTGGGGCCTGAGGGTGGGGAAAGAGAAATGATGTGAACACTAGAAAAAGAGGAAGATGGGGCGTGTCCCCCACGCCCTCCTCCCACCCCGGCAGAGAAGGCTTGCCTCTGCCCTGACCAGCTGCGCAGGCTCAACCACTTGGCAACACAACCTACTCCTAATCTCCTGCAACTCACTTCAAAGCCATTACTGCCAGTTTGAGACACATCGTAAACAAGGTTGAGGAAATTTATCTTTCTTCCCGCAATTAAGACAGTCTCCCCCACAAACTGTGAGCCTCGAGACACCCCCATTCAAGGAGCAGAAGGCAGTGGGAAGATCTTTTCAGAGGCTGCCGCTCAGGCTTAATTTGCCTCTGGGCACAGTGGCTGAGTATCTAAGATCTGCAACAATCTCTAAAAGCAGGGAACAGACTGGGTGCCTAATAGGACATTAAAGCCTGGAAGAGCTTGCTTTAGCAACTTTCTCATCAGTGTGTTTTCTTTTACCTCTTAATCGCTTTTCCTCAAAAGCAGGGTTGGGGGGCTGAAGTTAGGAGTACAGATTATCTGGACTATTGAGGCCGGGGGAAAGGATTCAAATTATATCTATGCCGCTATAAACCACATGATTCACTGAGTATCAATGCCACTCAGACACAAGTGAATGCTCAATTAAACTAATGTGAAGGGAAAGGAAATTGTTCTGTTCCACTGAAGCCTGCAGCAGCACTGCCTGGCGGAGCAGGGCAGTCCAAGCCTGTGACAAAGAGATGGGTGGAAGGTCTCTCGCCCATGCAGACTCAGAGCATGTGGATGTGGCTCCCTTCAACCACTGAGCGCACATGACTTAAGAAGGTTGGCACTAGAAGGGACTTTAGATCATTTCATTCACAATCATTTTAAAGATAGGGAAACTGAGCCTTGGTCAGCGTGGCTCCATGGGTTGGGCATCATCTCCAAAGCAAAAGGTCTCTGTTCGATTCCCTGTCAGGGCACACGCCTGGGTTGGGGGTCAGGGCCCTGGCTGCAGGTGTGCGAGAGGCAATTGATCAATGCTTCTCTCCCACATTGATGTTTCTCTCTCTCTTTCTCCTTCCCTTCCCTTCTCTCCAAAAATAAATAAATACAATCTTTTGAAGATAGGGAAACTGAGATCCAAAAAAGGGAAAGAAATTTATATAAATTCACTGGTAAATTCTTGGCAAGTTCAAGCCTACAATCCAGGTGCCCCCTAGACCCACTCAGCTCGCTGTCTTCCCAGTGCTGCCTTCCCAGAGAACTTTGGCTCTCCTGCCTTGTTGCAGTTTTCCAACAACCCTAGGATTACCAGAGTCGACATTCACCTACCCTTATTTCCTCGGCTCCCTAACTGGGGCTGAATGAGGCAACATTCACACTATCCCACGAGGTTCGAAGACCAGTGGGAAGGGGAGTCTTAGCCAAAGGTCCATGGGAGACTGGAAAAGAAGGGCCTTGGGTTTATGAATTTATAATATACCACCCCCCTGAGAACTCCATTTTCAAATTTAGGAGGAGAAATGACAGCTCTTACTGGACCAATTAATTCAACAGGTACTAAATCCAGCAGGGGCGTGGACAGGTGAAAAGGGAACTCTTGAACCATGGTTGTTTCTACATTCGGAAGTTAAGATCCCCCCAGAGAAAACAGTGGTAGCCTCCTGTGGTTGGACACAATTGGGGGCCATCCATCTCCGCCCAACAAGCTCACTGCCAAGTGGGGCTATTGTCATAAAAGCAAGTTTCAGCTCACATGCAATTTCATCAAATGGAGAGACCTTTGTTAAATGTAGACAAAATTAATCTAAAAAATTCATTTGTGGTTCAGAAAATGTATCTCTCTCTTCTGCCTACAACTCTCCTCGCCCCTAAACAAACACACAAACAAACAGCAAAAACACCCAGGCAGCAAGCCTTGCTGTCCTAGGCCCTGTCCTTAAAGGGTACCTCTCTGCCTGTCCTCATGCATCTTCTCCCCACAGGGTCGTGAGTCACAGGGCCCAGGGAACTTGTCCATTCAAAGCACACACCTCACCTTCTAGGCCACTCCCTGGTACACAGAACTCCAGAACTCCCTACCCAAGAGTCCTGAACCCATCTTCAGAATCTGCATAGGCTCTGCTTCGGAACTGAGCCCTGAGGATGGACTGGCCCATGGCTGTGCTCAGCCCTAGGTCTGAGGAACGTCCAGGGCACAGCTCCTGGACATTCAGGCTGAGGTGTCTTTAATGAGTGAGGCAGAGCAGAGGGTGGGCAGAGAAGAGGGGCTTGGAGGGAGCAGGTGCAATCCTGAGGAGTTCAAGAATTTATACACAGGCATGTCACTCTGGGTCCTTCTGAAGACATATTTTTGAAGGCAAGAGGATATAAGATATTCTGTAGCAGCGATTTTTCAACTGGTGTGCTACAAGCATTTTTAAAATATGCCATACCTGACTATCTAGTCAGGGACACTGACCTCTTTTCCCTGAGATTCTCAGATAGAAAAAATGACAACAGCCAACACATCAATAACCTTCTGGTATAAATGAATCAAAATTATACCTATTTTTTGTCAGATCAGCAAAAAAATATGATATCTGGGGGTGGGGTAGTTACAGAATTTTAGTAATTAATTTATACACACCATGAGATTAAAAAGTTTGAATATTGCTGTTCTATAGCATAGTTTCCAGGCTGGGTTTATAGCTTTTAAATATTTCAACGCATGATACATGAGTCTCCATTTGTTTCTCCTGTCCAGTCTTCAAAAAGCCAGGGAGGCAATCTTTTTGAAGCAAACACAAAAGACTGGATTCTTATGGTTAGATGGTGAGAAGAGGGGAGACAGGTCTTACCTGGAGAGACGTCACACCAGAGGACTCTAACCCCAGCCCTCCACTGCTGGCATAATTATTGGGCTTGCTGATTTTTATTCTTTATTCATACAAGGCAGCCCTGGCTGATGTGGCTCGGTGGATTGGGCACTGGTTTGCAAACCAAAGGTTCACCAGTTCAATTAGCAGTCAGAACACCTGCCTGGGTTGTGGATCAGGTCCCCAGTAGGGGGCACACAAGAGACAACCACACACTGATGTTTCTCTTTCTTTCTTCCTCCCTTCCCCTCTCTCTAAAAATAAATAAATAAAATCTTTTTAAAACCTACAAGGCAGTTAGTTAGCCTTATTATATTACTCCTAACCACACACAGATCAGGAAATCTGCAGGTTCTACTAAATCAAGAATTATTTCTAACATTTTTGATACAAATAAAGCAAACCAAATTGTTGACAGAGACAACAACTGACTTGTTGGTTTTATCCAATAATTAACCCACCACCCAAAAGTTTGAGCAGATTAACTTTTTGACACACAAATCACATTATTCATGCTAAAATATTTTAAAAAAATGATCACAAATACAGTATTCAGGGTCCCCGTTTTGTTGCTCAACTGGACACGCCTCGAATGGCACTGTGGGCTGCAGCTCTTGGGGGAAGAAATCAGTCTCGCCCAGGGGCCTAGAACAAAAGGGCTCCCAGTTCATATCCTCTCCCCTCTGGAAGGGCCAGACCAGCACAAAAAGCCAATTTATGTCACTATTTCAGGCAATAATTCTGCTAATGAGCACACCACATCCCACAAGCCTATATCCAGATTTGGGGATCAAAGGTACCTATTGCACAAGATACATGTAATCTCTCTCTCTTTTTTTAACCTGTGCAAGCACTACACGTTAAGCAACTTTACCTGTACCTAAATTACAAGACCTAAGAATTTTTTATTTACCTCTACTATTTACATCTTCTATGGAGAGGCCTGGCCACAATCCACCACATGCTGATTTTCCAACTCTTTGCTATGATTGTTTTTCACATAAACTTGGGAAACTCTGATAATTGTTTTTAAACATGCTTATCAGTTATAGGAATGCAACAGTAAGCCCAAAAAGCAGGATCAGAACTAAAACCTGTGGCATTAAAAATCTTCACATTCTATCCAAAATCCTCCAGAAAGTCAACTAGAACCCCGGGTAAATTAACTGGAAGGAAATCTTTACCACTTAGACAGTAGCAGGTACAAACCTTGGTTTATAGACACGTAATCTTTTCTTTATTTTTCTATAACACCACTTAACTTCTAGATTAGCCTCCATCTCATAAAAACATGATCTCAGTTAATTCTGGGTTCCATCTTTGTCTAGGGCATGAAGGGGGGGCAGTGTTTAAGGGCCTCTCGTCTTTTTCTTTTCTCTTTTCTCTCTTTTTTAATGGAAGTATAATTGACATACAACATTATATTAGTTTCAGGGGTGCCATGTAATGACTGTGAAATGATCGCCACAATAAGGCCAGTTAACATCTGTCACCACACAGTTACAGAATTGTTTTCTTGTGGTGAGAACTTCTAAAATCTATTCTCTTAGCAACTTTCAAACATACAATACAGCATTGTTAACGGTGGTCACCATGCCGTGCCGCCGGGGTCCAGCCTCGGTGGGGCCTCAGGGTCCCCGAAGGATGCACGGCTAAGGCGAAGCGACTGAATCGAGACACCGGGTGGGGAGCTGGAGGACAGCCAGGCTCTCTAGACCTGACTGACTCCCCGAGTAAAATCAATCTTTATTTTTATAGGGGAGGTTATACAACATTCAGTGTATAGTGTAATTATTAAAACAGAAACAGTTACCACAGAAATGACATCTAAAAACACAGAAGGTTTTACAGATTAATCATATTAAACAAAAAAATAACTGAAAAGTACAGGAAGTCCCACAAATCAACCATATTAAACAAAGGTTATTTTGACTAACAAGGGTCATTAATCAGTTAGCCAACGAAGCTATATGGGCACAAACTTTCAGGTGCCAATTAGTAACTAGGTATCCATTAAAATTCTAGGAATTGGTTTAAATTAAAAGGGTGCAAGGGGTGATTTATAGGTATATAGAAATTAACTATTATCCATTAAAATTAAATTTATCTCAATCAGATAACTAACTTTTTGCCTATATACTTTTTATTTATACATCTTGGGGGGGCCATGTTTTATATTCGTTTCCATGTACAAAGGTTATTATTTTCAACTAGAACTCCTTGTTTCTATACACTCCTGTCCAGGGTATGGGAGGGGTAGTGGCTCTAACAAATCTTAAGCTTTTGAGTGGTGACTCCCAGGAAACATTCTTAGCAACAGCTTCCTTCAGCGTTCTGGCAGTTGGTCTGCCCATAGTTTAATTTTGTCCTTAACTTCCCAGGTGAGGGAAACAGGCAACATTAGGGTTGCTAGGGGTCTCTATTCTGTGGTCAACAAATCACTTCGCGCAGAATCAGAGGCATCGTGCAGATTTTTTGTTATAACACACAGGTATCCAAAAATCCCACCACCTATTGCTAGCAGGGACAGGCATACAGGAAGAGATAGACAGGAGATCTGGCCATAGTTGCCTCTGCTGTGCAGATGCGTCTCATCCGACCCGACTGTGTCAAACGTCAGCTGTTAGTCGGCTCCCAACACTGTGCATTACAGCCTGTGGCTCGTTTTTTTATAACTGCAAGTTTGGACCTTTGGACTGCCTTCACCCACTCTGCCCGCCCCTCACCACCCACCTCTGGCAAGCACCAGTCTCCTCTCCTACGTGAATGAACTTGGTTGTTGTTGTTTGTTAGTTCTACCATTAGGTTCTATTCCTGTAGACATGGGATAACCCTACTTTTAGAAATCCCTTAATGATTATAAATTCTTACTTTCCCTCTGAGCCACTTCCTCCTCCGGAGTCCCCAGGCACTGGGGACAGGGACCTTCCAGTGGAACGTCATATACTCCCAAATCTCTGGTGCACATCAGGGTCCTTCCTTCGTCACTGTGGCTTTGGCTTAAAAACCTCAAAAGCCAGGAAAACGGGCCCTTCGAGTCCGTGTTCTCTGTTGTTTACTATGATAACGAGCACAGACTAACCTCGATCAAAGCAGCAAAGAGAAGACAGATGGGGGAGGGCGTTAAGGAAGACATAGCAGGAGGACAAAGGCTCTACAGTGTTTCAAAAGTAACACCCAACCATAAAACTTAGGGAGTTTTACATGTTTTCATTGAGCCTGTGAGTAGAGCTATGGTTCTAAAACACAAACAGGATGCTCGAACTGCTCTGCCTCAAATCCCCCGGTGGTCCCACCTGCCCACAGCAGCAGCACGAGACCCCCTCCACGGGGGAAGCGAGGCCCTGGCATCGCTGGGCTGTTTGTCTGGGAGAGCTGCTGCGTGCAGGAGCAGGGAAAGCAAACATTCACGTGAGCTGTCCAATCACTGAGACATCATGTCCTGGGAACAGAACTAACAATTTTTCGAACGTTTCCAAAATCCAGCTTCAACCTCTACTCAAGCAAAACTTCTGACCTAACGTTAAAAGATCCTGTTTCATTTCTTAAATATCCTTAGCCCTCTTGCACTATAACTTCTCTAAATCAACCAATAAAAACAAGTGAAACATTTAAAATACTTCGAGAGTGGTTTCAATAGTGGCCTGCTCACTTCCTCTCTCCCTGGCAAACCCTGGCTTCTCTTTTCCAAAACAGGGCTCAAGCCTTCAGAAAGTTCCCCCCCGCCGCCCCCCGGGCATTCCAATCACACCACAGCTGGCGTGAGCTGCAGACTTCTTCACGGTCACTGCTGTAGGTGTTCGTGCTGCTTTTCTTGTCCTCTTTTTTTTTTTAAGATTTTATTCATTTATTTTCAGAGAGGGAAGGGAGGGAGAAAGAGAGAGAGAGAGAGAGAGACACACCAATGTGTGGTTGCTGGGGGCCGTGGCCTGCAACCCAGGCATGTGCCCTGACTGGGAATCGAATGCTTTGGTTCACAGCCCGTGCTCAATCCACTGAGCTACGCCAGCCAGGGCCTCTCGTCTTCTTTTTAACGTCAACCGATGAATTCTACAGGACAAGGCCTGCACCCTGCATCCTTGTGGCACCCCAACCACTCGGCACAATGGTCTGCATTCATGGAGATCTTACTATATTATTTTTAAAGTTTTGATTTCTGGGTCTCCACTCCAGCTCCCGGGTAATCGTTTATCAGCAAACAAATTAGTTATCAGTAAAGCAGCCAATGTTTCCAGAGTGAATCATTTGTGTTTCCACTGTTGGAAAAACAGCACGTGCCACTTTCCTTGCAGAGAGGAATGTCAGCAGAGGCATGAGGTCATGACACCACTGAGAGAGCTTGCCTGAGAATTTTGACACTTTTCTCAGTGTCAGATGAATCAACTTTTATTTTGAATCACATGTTCCCTTAGGTTCCTTTGCCTAAGGACATAAAAGTCAGAGAATGTGATCCCCCATAATACTGGTAACATGACAAATAAATACACATATAGTCCCTGGCTTAGCACTGGCATAATTCCTGAGAGCCAAGTACCACCTCACCCCCTGCAGCATCCAGCATTAGCTCACAGATGACTCAGAGGCTGTGCCTGCCTTGGTCCACACCAGGCGGGGCTGCACCCAGATACCAAGGCTGCTTCTCTCTTGCAATGTCTGATGCTCTCGCTGATGCCCTCTTAGGTGGAGCTGGCCCATGGCTGGCTCCCAGCTCTAAGTTTGGGGGTAGCTAGAAGTGGAGAAAGAGCCTTCCTTGGTCTGCTACATTCCTGGGTGAGCAGCTTCATGAAGCAGCCCAGCCATGGGGTTCTTTTTGAGGGAGGGGGCTCCTTTCCCTCTTCCCCGCCTCCCCACTCCTCCTTCCACACTGTGCTGGCCTTTACTCACACCAGCGGGTACCCTTACTAGGCATGTCTCCCTGCCGCAGGGTTTGGAGTCCAACAGGTTGTGTTTAAATTTTGACTCTACCTACACCAAACACTTCTCTTTGCTGAACTTCAATTTTACCATCTATAAAACAGAGATAGTAATACCTACCTATGGCTTTGTCCTGAGGATGAAGCCATAGTGTCAGTAGTAATGATACAGACTCAATGAACGAGGGACTTCTGTGTGCCCAGGCTATGCCAAGTTTCATGCTTTTACTTAAAGCCCAGCATGGTGCTGGGTAGAGCAGGTGGTCAGCAAGTTCCTTCTCCTTCCTCTTCCTTCTTTTCTTCTCCTTCCTCCCCTCCCTAAGTCAGGTAGGACCTGAGGGTGCTGTGGGGTGGAGGGGCCAGGGGAAGACGTTATCCTCTCTACAGCATCTTTCCTTCTCCCACGAGCTGCCTGGGAGCAGCCAGCCCCCTCCCCCGGCCACCCACTTAAAGGCGCTCTCTTACAACCTCTGTCCAAGTCCCCTGCCCAACAGGGCAGTTTCATTTCTGTTCCCAGACAAGTTTCCAAGCTCCATCCACACATGGGACCGCAGCACTTGGTGCTCCATTCCTCTGGGGTCGCAGTTAGAGAGAAGGTTGCTCCATATTCTCTGCTCAGGGACTCAGGCAGGCCTTCTGCGCCAGGTCCACTGTGAAACAGGGGTTGGACACGAACAACCAGCTGTGAGGAGGAGCACAGTCCCCAGTGGAGCAGAGGGGCGGGGACCAGCTGGACGGGCTGCCCCCCCTTATCCTGGGAGGAGAGAGGTTGCACCCCAGCATCAGGGGAGAGGTAAGTGGGGGGCCGTGACTTCGCCAGACTCCAAGGGGCCATCTCATTGCGGAGTCTGAACAACTCTGAAGGGCTGTCAGCAGTTTCCACTGCCCTTTACCCTGCTGCTAGTGCATATGCTTGACATTGTCTGAACAAGGCTGCTGAACTTTCCCATTCAAGAATTTGTTCTGTCCCTGACTGGGTGGCTCAGTCAGTTGGAGCATTGTACCATACACTACAAGGTTGAGGGTTTGATTCCCGGTTAAGGCATATACCTAGGTGGCAGGTTCAAGCCCCAGTCAGTATGTCAGTATGCATATGGGAGGCAACCAATCTATGTTTCTCTCTCACATTGATGTTTCTCTCTCTCTTTCTCTCTCTCTCTCTCTCTTCCTCCCTCTCTGAAATCAATAAACATATTTTTAAAAAATTTGTTCTGAGTGGCAGCTTGGAGTGGGCAGCCATGGAATGTTACCCTGGGCATCTTTGAAAATGCTAAGAGGAAGCCAGATTCTCCATGCAATTTGGGATGGAGGCTTGAGCTGTTTGATAGGATTTGAAAGACAAGGCTGAAGGATTTGGAAACTTTCTGTTGTACTACATGCAATTCTAACAGCCACCCAAGGAGGTAAGTAACTCATTTCTCCTTTGTGCAGATAAGTAAGCCCAAGGCATCTGAGAGGTGGAGCTCCTTCGGAACCCAAAGCCAGGGCCCTGACGCAGGCAGAGTCCGCCCAGCTCGGCTCTGAGAGCTGCTCCCGCACAGGGAGCTCAGTCCACCCTCGGGCGCCATCTGTTCCTGCACAGGCCTCTGCTGGAAGCTCTTCACTCTCGGTTTCAGTTCTGTCCTATCTCCCATGCCATGCAGTCGAAACCTCTTTCCCTGGGGACTGCTGAGCTGGAAGTTCTGATTTGACTCTGAAGTCAGACAGCTTAGCTGTCTGAATTACACCAGGATACAGTTTCATTATCTGCAAAATAGATAACATATCATCATTTCACAAGGCTGACATGGAGATTGAAGGAAAAAAGGAAAGTACCAGCATATAGTCTGCTTGCAATAAAAATTAAATATATTACTATTATGGTTTTGTCTCACTTAATAGATACGGTTTTTTTTCCCTTAAATTCTAGAAACGTGGAAGGAAAACTTCAATATGCATCACATAGGTCAAACTGAAGTCATCACAAGAAAAGTACGTGGACTTCGGAAGGACTAATAAATCCTAATAGGTTATTTTCTCTATTGCTGTCATGTTGGTAGACTTATACTGTTAGGTAGTGCTCTCAAATACTTTCATAACCTATTAATTAACTATTTTAATAGCTACAAGGCATAACTTTAGATATACTACAATTTCTTGGCATATCATTAAATTAATAACATATACTTTATTCTAGTGATAAAAGTTAACCTACTTATTGTAGAATATTTTAAAATAAAAAGTATAAAAGAGAAAATAGAGATTACCTGTATTCCATCATTTACACATACTTGCTATTCATACTTTGATTTATTACCATCTTATCTTTTTAAAAGCTGTTTTACTTACCAAAATAAATCCATTTTCACTGAATATTATATGAGAATTTTCCATATTATTATTCTTTTGAAACACAATGTTTATACTTGTATAATATTCTGCAGTAAATCTATGATAGTTTACATAACCATTTTAACATAGTTGTATATTTAGATTGTTTCTAATTTCTCCCAGCTTTATTGTGGACATATGTAAATCTGTATGCACTTCTCTCATTAGTTTCCATATTTCCTCAGGTCTCATAACAACCTGTGGAGCAAATAAGATCCATGAACACTTTTGTGCAGATTACAGTGGTACAGCTTCCTGCCCCTCCCCCAGCATGCAGGGAAACTGGACATGGCCTTCAAGTCTCCCCCAGTTTCTATGCTGTAGTTGTTTATGTCACTTGGTGTGGCTATTCATATGTTTTCCTAAAGAAATATTAATACACTTGGTTACAGAATGCTGCCCCAGAATCACCTAAAAGTGTTATATAACAGATGGTATATGAACCATATATCTTTACTAAAATTAAAAAAAAAAAAAACCTGACCCCAAGGTTTCAGGTTAAGTGATGAGTCTCACTCCTGGTTCAATTAAATTCGTCTGGTAGGCTTTAAGAAAAACGCTGATGCCCAGGCCCAGGCCTCAAGATTCTGGTAAAATCATTTCTCCAGAATTTTTTAACATATACTTTTTGTTTTGAAATAATTATAGATTCATAGGAAATTGTAAAACTAGTTCAGAAAAGACCTGTGTCCCGTTAGTTTTTCTCACTGGTAACATCTTGTACAAAACCAGCACATTGACCTTGGGTATATCCAGGTTTCACTGGTTTCCAATGCACTGTGTGTGTGCGTGTGTGTGCAATGTTATCACACATGTAGATTCATATAACCGCCCCAACAATCAGCATACAGACCTGCTCCACCACCACAAGGACCCTTCAGCTATCCCACCTTCCTTCTTGCATCATCCTCCACCCCAGCCGCCTCCTATTTTTGAGTCACCAGCAGGGGTCCCGGAGAGAAGTCCTAGAGAGTTCCTCACTCCAGCCTGCTTGATGCTGTAACCCCCAGAGAAAGGCCCGGTGCTGTCCCTCTGCCATCGCTGTCCCCATGCTCATGTCCTGTTGCCCATGATGCTGCCTCCAGGACTCCCCAAAGCTGACCAACTTTAGATATGCTGAATGGGGCTGTGACGTGTGTCATTTACCCAGGATGGTCTCTAAGAAATGAAGAGACTGCCTACCCTCCAGCTCTGTCACACTCCGTCCCTTGGGTCCCAGAGCAGCATGGCATCTGCCCTCATACACTCTACACTCCCTACCCACCACCTGTTCTGGCCGTAGTTCCCTTATCTGTGGAGTCAGAGCGAAGCGCTGGAGCTGGGCTGGGCACACACTGCCCTTCCTTCTTATCTCGAAAACTTTGGCCCCAGGGGGCCTCCAATCAAAGCTTCCCAGACAGTCTTTTTGTCCCTTACGTAAATAGCTGCCCAGGGGTCCGCTGCACACACATTTATCAGATATGGCTGGGCAAGGTCACAGAAGCACAGCTGAGACTGGGCTAGAAGACCCCTCCTCTCGGGGTAAGTTGACAGCGTGAAAAAAGATGAAGTAGCCAACTGAAGCCCAGGGACTAAGCCAGGGTTAAGTGCATTCATACTCATTCAAAATAAAGTCTTTACTGATCCAGCTTGGTCAAAGAAGTTTATCTACAGAAGATAATGACCTTCTGTCATTCCCCTCTGACCTAACATGAGACACGTTTATGGTAATGGTGGTCATGCCTCAGTATTTAAGTTGCAAATCAGTAGGGGTGGGGAGGCTGACTCAGCTAAGAGAGGAATTAACACAGACCAAGGTAGATACAAGAACTCTAGAACCTCTTTGCAGGAGAAGGTAGTATGTTTTAGGTAGTTTAAGAATAATCACATCACGTTAAGCAAAAGCACAATGTTGCCATTGTCTTTATTTGGGAGTTCAGCATAAGTAAAAGAAGGGTGTGTGATTGCCAACTTGACAAAGGAGCGACTGTGGTGGCTTTGTACCATGGGAACTGAGCTAAAACTGTAACTACGTTTCTAAGAATTGCCCTCACTGTAGAGTTCCAGGCTAGCCTTGCTATGAGAGATGTTTTGCATCAGATTTGGAAGATGGCAGTGACAGAGCAGCCAACATTTTCTTCCTGAAGGTACTCGCAGGGCACCAGGTGCTGTGGCAGCTGGTGAACATCGTCACGGACCTGCTGGCTTGGCTTCTGAGCCTGAGGCAACACCCAGCCTGCAGGTCCTCGGCTCCTGCCAGATCTCTTCCATCGGTTTCTCTGAGTCCTGGGCTGGACACAAGTGTAGCTCCATGGCACAGAGCAGCAGCTGCTCTGCCATCCAGGCTGGAGTTAATGAAAGGGAGACACTGGTTCCAGTTTGTCTTTGCAGTGTCTGTCTGTCCTTGTTCTTGTCCATTCCCAGCTCCCTTCTCCACGGCCCCTCTGGATGACCCACAGTGACTTCAGGCTCAACGCTAGATGCAGAGTCAACAGCACCCATAGGCCACCTCCCCCCACCTCATACGAGTGCAAAGGTACCCCTGGCACCCCTTCACTCACAGTTCTGCATCTCTGACTGAATCCTGACTGATAGAGAATTATGTATTGGGAGCATCTCAGAGAAGCTATACCTGACTGAACTTGGATGGAATATGTTGACTGAACCCGTCAAGTCTTAACTGTATATTGATTGGAATGGTGGAAGATGAGCAAAAGAATTTAAATGCCCTGTGGACACACATGAAAATATATGTTCTCTACCCAGAAAAACAAATCCTAGGTAACATTAGACTCTTCTACTCTGATACGCAAACATCCTCCTGGTCTTCAAACAGGAAGCATCTTTACAAATGCTTACTCATTCATTTATTTGGCAAATTACGTACTGTTAGCCTCTCAGATATGTACGCCCCATACCCTACGTCTCAACGGGATTGAAACATATGGTAGCTATGGTTCAAAAAAAAAAATTACTTAGGCATTTTCATTCCTCCCACCTTAGCCTTGACTCCAAACTTCTTTCACTTTAATTTTATCTCCCAAACTCCAAACTCTGGGATCTGAGGCCCTGACTCAGATCTCTGCCTCAGGACCCCTGGGTGTCACATTCGGTCATGTGCACCCTGGTCTGGACTTCAGATTTCCAATGGACTCTGGCTTGCCTTGGCTTTCAGGCCCTGCCGCCTCCAATGCGCTTGGCAAGAGCTCACAGTCCAGCTCCCACCAAAGTCAGCTTCTGCCTTTGACTGCCTGGGTGGTGCTTCCCAGCTGGAAGGAGGGATGTGATGTCTAGACACTGGACTCAGGAGCCAACAGCTTGGCGGGAAGAAGGTAGCGTATTCAAAAATGCAAAGTAAGCATCCTAGAAGTTCTGAAGAGAACACACACTTCCTCCCACCCAACCCGGGGCAATCGGGGGAGTCCTTCTGGGTTAAGTGGCCTTTGTACAACTGATAAAAATTTAGTTTAACCTCAGCTATATTTCACAGTCTAAGAGATACATTTGGAAGGTAAGAAGGGAAAAATGCTTCAGATAATGGAGAAAGCCAGAGATATGGAGCATGAGGCCTCGTGTAGACAAAACTCAGTTAAATGATTAACATAGGGGAGAAGGGAAAGTTAGAAAATGCAGGGAGGTTTCGATTTTCTGACCTTAAAAGAACTAAAACTAAAAACACCGATAATGAGTGTCCAGTTAGTTAACCACTTAAAACTTGTCTTTCACAAACTTCTCGCTGGAGTGAGGAACACCTGAATAGTGCAAAAGAAGGAAAACTAGATGAACACAAAATGTGGGTCCATTGCCCCCAAGTTAAGAGCATACCATTCCCATGAAATGAGAGAGTGGTCCCAACTCTGAGGCTTCTGGCAGGTGGGGCACAGCCTACTTCCTGACGCTGCCAGCGCTCCGGCCAGGCTGAGCTGCGGAACGTCTCCTAAGGTGTGTTCTTGAACCCAATAAGTACTATAGTTAAAACACATGGGGAAAAAATGCTGAAAATATTTCTGTTTAAATAAATATAGCACCACATCTCTTAGACAGTTGATGGCAGTGGGATTTCTCTAATTTAAAAGCAGATACACAATTTTAAAAGACACCAACAGAATCACCATTCTCCTTTAAAAAAAAATGGTTTTGACTACTCTCTACCAGACGGGTGTGTTCCTCCCGGGATCCGCCAGACAGGGAGGGTGAGCAACTGTTCTGAAGCTTATCTGGAAAATATTATTCTAGTCAATACACTTGGAATAAGTTCCACACATCCTCACCACTTAAACAAACTCTGATTAGCAAGTTTCTCCTTTGTGGTGATGAAAGAGTTTTTCTCAGATTCATTGGATTAACTAAAGTAAGGGTGAGTTATTAAAGCCCCATCCAGAGGACTGTGATCAGCCCAGGACAGCCAAACCATGATGCTGTGTGACCATGATATTGTGCCTCTGAACTGGAGCAAAGTAGCAGAAAGCCCTGGAAATGAACCCAATAAAGCCAGAGTCCACATGGTTCAGTCTCATAGTAGTTTGGTGGTGAAAGAAATACAGTCCAGCACAAAAAGGAATGTCAAAGACTCACATTCTTTATTTGAGGTTCTTGGAAACGATAAGGAGAAGGCAAGTATATGGTGCATAGCAACATTTATGAAATCTCCTTCCTTCTCCCCCCATTTCACTCATTTCTCTAGCATTTGGTCTCCAGCAGTCTCTCCACAATTCCCCCAGGCCTTTTCCGAACAGAGTCCTGCGCTTGTCTCTTTCCTCTCCTCACTTCCTCTCTTCTTTCTGTCTCTTGATTGTGTACAATGCTACAACCCTTATCTGAGTGATGAAAAAATAATAAAACCACTCCCTTTTGGGGGGGGAGGGGAAGAACAGAGGAAATTGGACTGTCCATCACAGTGTTACTGCTGGTTGTCTGGGGAAGGGTGGGATGCTGCTGACATTCCCACATAACAATGTTTGTTCCACCGAGCGCCCTCCCTGACAGGCAGATAAGGAAATAATTAATTTATACTGAGACCAGCGTAGGAAAACCAACTCTGAGATAGAAAGGAGTCCTGGTCCACACATTCAAAAAAGGGTATCTTTCAACCATTTCTTGTTGGATTTTTTTTGGTGTATTATTTCTTTATTTTAAGAGAGTAAGTATAAAATATTAAATAGCATATGCTTTGAAAATTAAAATGAGGCAATATAAAACTTGATTTAATAAATGCAACAAATAAAAATAACAATAACAAACTATAAATGGTGGTATGTATTCAATTATATCCCTTCATAGTGTGAGTAATAGAGACTTAATGTTAGATAATTTGCAGGGAGGGGGTCAGACAAAACAATGACCTCCCTCACATAAAGGTTACACCCTAACTCCAGCTTGGGAAAACATCGGATAGCTCATTTCTCATGAACCCCAGGTACTATGCTAGCTCTTAGGGACACATCAACGTTCCAATATCTGGGGAGCCAGATATATAATTTTTTAAGAAAATTTTAAAATAAATTTTTACAGTACATGCACTCTGGGGCCTTTACGTCCAGCAGGTTCTTATTTCCCTGACCTGAGCGGGGCCCCCTGAGGAATGAGAGGACTGCTGGGCTCCCCTGCTCCGCTTGGCAGGAGCCGTAAACCAAGCAGAGGAGAGAGGCCTGAGAAGGACCTGGGGGTTGGAGCCTCCACAAATTACCCCAAGCCAGAAAGGTGTGGAGAGAGAGAACAGCAGGAGCCCAACAGCCTGAGTGGCCTTTCTGGTGCGCGCTCAGGCAGCTTTTCTCATCTGTGTTTCAGTAAAGACCTCCCTCACGTAAGAGCTCACACATCCTCTGTGAACTGGCTAAGCCAAGAAAAGATAGATGCCCAGACTCTGGCAACAAACAAGATCCCCCGACCTGCCCCCAAAGCAAGTCAGCAAGCAGTATGCTTCAAGGGCCCCCAGCTCTGGCACAGATGAAGAGGCATATATGTAGTTTTAATCTCTTTGAGGTGCCGTAACAAATGATCATAGACTAGATGTCTTAAACAATAGAAGGACTTGTTTCTCACAGATCTGGAGGCTGGAAGTTCAAGGTCAAGGTGCCAACATGGCCTGGTTCTGACGAGAGCCATCCTCCTGGTTTATTCTCACTTTCTCCCTGTGTCTCGCATGGCAGAGTGAAAGAAGCCAGCGCTCTCCTGTCTCTTCTTCAAAGAGCACGGATTCCATTCAGAAGGGCTCCACCCTCACGACCCAATCACTTCCCAAAGACCCTACCTCCTAACACCAATGCACTGGTCTTAGGATTTCAACATGAACTTGGGGAGGGGGACACAAACATTCAGTACATGACACACACACACAATTTGCAGGCACAGGGCTAAAATCACACAGTGGAATTCTCTTGATGGTCAGCAACATTCTCTGGTTGTATATTTATCTAATCAGAGAGTTTTTTTTTTTTAACGTACTATATTTTTCCCATTACCATTTAACCCCCTTTTACCCTCCTAGCCTCTGCAATCACCACATTGTTGTCCATGCCCATGAGTTCTTCTTCCTTTTTGTTCAATCCCTCCCTCCCTAACCTCCTCCTACCCCTGGAATAACTGTCATCCTGCTCTCCATCTATGAGTCCGTCTCTATTTTGCTTGTTAGTTCAGTTTGTTCATTAGATTCCACATATGAGTAAAATCATATGGTATTTGTCTTTCTCTGACTGGCTTATTTCATTCAGCATAATGTTCTCCAGGCCCATCCATGCTGTCACAAAGGGTAAAATTTTCTTCTTTTTTACAGCCAGTTAGTATTCCATTGTGTAAATGTCTCATAGTTTTTTTACCCACTCGTTTACTGATAAGCACTTGGGCTACTTTCATATCTGGGTGATTGTAAATAATATTGCAGTGAACATATGGGTGGTTATGTTCTTTCGAATTACTGTTTTGGGTTTCTTTGGATATACTCCGAGAAGTGGAACAGCTGGGTCAAAAGGCAGATCCTTTTTAATTTTTTGAGGTATCAGCACACTGTTTTCCATAGTGGCTGCACCAGTCCACACTCCCACCAACAGTGCAAAAGGGATCTCTTTTCGCCACATCCTCACCAGCACTAGTTTGTTGATTTATTGATGAAGCCATTCTGACAGTTTTGCAGTGATATCACATTGTGCTTTTAATTTGCATTTCTCTGATGATTAATGACATTGAGCAACTTTTCATATGTCTATTGGCCATCTGTACATCCTCTTTGGAGAAGTGGCTATTCAGGCCCTTTGCCCATTTTTTTAATTGGGTTGTTTGTTATTTTGGTATTGAGTTATGTAAATTCTTTATAAATTTTGGATATTAACCCTTTATCATATATATTGACAAATGTGTTCTCCCATTCTGTGGGTTGTCTTTTTATTTTGTTGATGATTTCCTTTGCTATGCAAAAACTATTTAGTTTGATGAATTCCCATTTGCTTATTTTTTTCTTTTGTTTCCCTTGCCTGGGGAGATATATCAGATAAAACATTGCTATGAGCAATGCCCAAGATTTTACTGCCTGTGTTTTTTTCTAGGATTTGTATGGTTTCAGGTCTAATATTTAAGTCTTTAATCCATTTTTAATTTGCTCCTTTGTGTAGTGTACAAATGTGATCTAGTTTCATTTTTCTGTACTTATCTATCAAAATTTTGCAACACCATTTATTGAGCTATCTTTGGCCCATTCATTGTATATGCTTGCTTCTTCTGTCGAATATTAATTAACTATAAATGGGTGGGTTTATTTCTGGGCTCCTTATTCTGTTCCACTGATCTACGTGTCTGTTTTTATGCCAGTACTATACTGTTTTGATAATTATGGCCTTATTAGTTCGATATTAGGTAGAGTGATTCCTCCAATTTCATTCTTCTTTCTCAGGATCACTGTTGCTATGTGGGGCCTTTTGTGGTTCCATATAAATTTTTGAGATATTCTAGTTCTGTGAGATATGACATTGGAATCTTGATAGGAATTACCTTGAATCTATAGATTGGTTTGGGGAGTATGGACATTTTAATGATGTTAATTCTTCCTATCCATGAACACAGTATGTGGTTCCACTTATTTGTATCTTCTTTAATTTCTTTCTTCAGTGTCATAATTTTCCAAGTACTGGTCTTTTACATACTTTGTTAGGTTTATTCCTAGGTATTTTATTCTTTTTGAAGCAATTGTAAGTGGGATCATTTTCTTAACTTCCCTTTCTATAGTTCACTATTGGTGTATAAATATGCAACTGATTTATGGATATTAATTTTGTATCCTGCTACTTTACTGAAAGTATCAGTTCTAGTACTTTCTTAGTGGAACCTGTAGGGTTCTCTATGTCATCTACGAATAATGACAGTTTACTTCTTCCTTTCCAATTTAGATGTCTTTTATTTCTTCTTGTCTGACTGCCGTGGATAGGACTTCCAGTACCATGCTGAATAAGAAAGGTGAAAGCCGACATCCCTGTCTTATTCCTGATCTTAAAAGGAATGCTTGTAGTTTTTGCCTGTTGAGCATGATGCTGGCAGTGGGTTTGTCATATGTGGCCTTTATTATGTTTCATTATGTTCCCTCTATTCCCATTTTGCTGAGAGTTTTTATATGAAGGTCAAAAGAGGTTTTCTGTTTGTTTTTTAGAATACTGTAATTTGCTAAAGAGGCACCATGGAATGAAGATAGCGCTAGTGATACTACTAATTATGTGAACTTGAGGAAGCTACCTAACCTACTCAGTTTTTATGATAAACCCACCTTGCAGGATTTTGAATAAATTAATATATAAAAATCAACTGTCCAGGGTGATAACAAGCAAGAATAAAATTCAGAAGAAGGATGTGCTTGGCTCTAACAGCTATTTTCAAAGGGTGAAGAGTGAGGCTGGTGAGCAGGCAGCGGCTGGTCGATGCGAGGCTGCCCGCTTGCGAAGTCTGATCTTGTAACCTCCGGCTCTCTGGGGCTTCTGCAAGGGGGCAGGCAGTCACAATGCTACATATTGTAGCGCAACCTGCAAGGATGCTTGTAAAACACTTAAAGCTTATTAAAAATTCCCAGCAGATCTCTTCTCCTGGATGCTTCCCCGCCCCACACCAGTGAGCCCCTGCACGTGCGAGGCAAACAAAGACGCATTGCTAGAGCACAAAGGGGCCGCCCAACTCTTCCAGTAGTTTTCCCCAGGGGAGGAAATGTGCTTCCAGACACGCTTGGCTGCAACTAACTGGAAACCAGGCCGCGTTCACTGAACACGTTGAGAATGATTTGTCTCTGGCTTTGGGAAATTATGACATCATCCTTTGGCATTTCACATATTCAATTGTTTACCTTAAAAAACCCCTTGCCATTGGTTTCTAGGTTGATTAAAGTAGGCCTATTTCTACGTTGTATCCATTTAAACTGCTGAGTTAAAAAGCCTTACAAAGACCCATTTCAGAAAAACAACTGTTAGTTCTGTGGAAAGAAAGTACTGGACCGGCAGGCTGCAGGCCCAGGTTCCCGGTCCCTCGTTAGAGTTGATCAAAACCAAGTCATGAACGGGGCCAGCCCCCATCTCCTGGTCAATAAGGTGGGCTGAGACGTCTTGGAGACCCCTTTCGGTTCGAGAACTGCAGAACTCGGAGACAAATGAACCAAGCGGCTGATTCTGCTAAGAGCTCGACTCTCACCTGTGGTTTCTGCTCCTTCACAAGAGTGGGGATTAGCTGCCATTTAGACACAGGAATGCAGCGCTTTGATTATTTCGGTGTCTGTTTTCACAGGCATTGAAGCTGAACCCCTCCACCAGCCTGGAGACCTGACCGGACCTCTCCTCTCACTGGAAAGTAAGCAGTCCTGGCTGATACGAGACACCGCAGAGGTGCCGGCCCCCCACCAGACCCAGCTACGATTAAACCCCATCTCCTTGCTTACTGGGTGTGTGGCCTTGGTTAACCACAAGCCCGCCTCAACGCCTCACTGGCAGGCCAGCTGAAAGCCGTTGCTCCTTATCCAGTCCCCAAGGGATATGATTAAGAGTTACTTGAACTGTTAAAATGTTACCTTCCTAAAGTCCTGGCTGTAACCCAGAGGACTGCTAGGCAAGATGGCTGGTCCTAGCTACTTCACTCCTAGGTGAAATAAAAGTCACCTGGTTTCCTTGGGATGGCATGGCATGGAGAATGCTAGGTGAAACTAACTCTTTTTTTTTTTTTGGCAGTTAGCTGGGCTTCTCTGCACAGGTGGCAAAGGAAGAAAGCATTGGCTTTATTTAAAGGAAGGGGCAATTAAAGTTCAGGGAGGAAAGGAAGCGTTGTTATTCTTAATTTTTCACACTTTCCCTGACCCCAACCTCCATTCCACAAATAGCCCAGGGTACCGTTTACTGCCAGCAGAAGTATATGGATACTCTGGAAGGCTATGAATGATTTACAAGCTGGGTCAATAATTAAGTTGCCGGGGAATGTGTACAATACATAACCAGCCTTAACTCTTTATATTTCAGATGACATGTTCCAAGAACTGGCAAGGAAATACTGGTTGGAAACAAAACAAAATCCACACAGATCTGAAATGCTTTGAAGTAGTAATATGTGTCAATCCTTTATGTGGGGAAATGCTGATGAGAAGACGGTGTTTCCCATTTTGGTCTGTGATCATCTCCAGAAAAAAAGGAAAAGATTTTTTGGTCAAAGTACCCACACTCCCAGCTTCTGTTCTAGCTCTGCTGCGTGAAGCCGGGTGAGTTTCAGTGGACCTTTTCCCTGGACCTAGCTGGAGCTCCCTCAAGAACTCCACAGAACTCTCTGAATTGTGGTGGACCCAGGTCATTTCCTTAGGGTCCATTCCCTAAGGGGAGATCACCCAGACATTTGTTCGGGGTCAGGGAGTCTGTTTTAGAGCAGCTTCTCCATGGTTGGTCCCTGTCGTCCACTCTAGGTGGTGGGTCAAGGTTAGAGTCTCTGAAAGAGTCACCATGTACCTGTGCCTAAGTGTAGGCCAGCAAAGGTCAGAAAAAAAGGCCACCAGGGCTTGGGAAGTCCTCTCAGGTTGGGCAGGGCTGGATGGGGCCTCAAATAATGAGGGATGAGGGTCAGGACGCTTCAGGGAGAGACAGTAGCTCCTTTCACACAATCACGCCAACAACAAACCCGTACAGAGGCCTGCCTTCTGTGAGCCAGACACAGGACTAGATGCTGGGGATACCGTAGTAAGGGGGAAGACAGTGCCAGTTACGGGCTGCGTTGCGTCTCCACAAATTCATACATTGATGCCCCAGCCCCCAGCACCTCAGAGTGGGACTGTATTTGGAGATAAGGGCTTTAAAGCAGTGATTACATTAGGGTGGGGCCTAAACCAATCTGACAGCTTATGTTCTTATAAGAAGTGGAAATTTGGACACATGAGGGACGCATGTGCGGCACAGAGGGCCAGCCATGTGAGCCTTCAGCAAGGAGGCCATCTGCAAGCCAAGGAACAAGGCTTTGAGAATACTTGGAATATGGAACTGGGCAGAGGGAGCACCCCTGAGGCCCAGAGACCAGCCTCGGAGGGGCAGAGCTTGGAGAGGCTGACCTGGGCCCCACTGTGCCACGGTGAGAGAGTAAGACTGACAGCCTGGGAACTCCAGATTGCAGAGCTCCTTGAAATGGGCAGAAGAATTTGTGCTCAGTCTCCAAGGCAATGCAGAGCTATTTTAGGTTTCTAAGTGGAGGAACGCACAAGGGAGCAGTACTGAGAAAGGTTTTTCTTGCAAGCATGTGCTAAGAGGTTGCAGACTTCAAGGCCCAGGGAGGGGGTTGCCGGGAGGAGGGCTGCACCCTGGTGGGCACTGTCGGTGCAAACGGAAGGGAGAGCCTGTGCACAGAAAGCATTTTGAAGTGACAGGTCTTGGTCATTGACAGAAAACTCTTTTTTAATTATCTTGTCCCTGTAGCAGCCCATCAGTGATGCTGGCTGACGTACAGGAAAGCCCTTTGCAGACCCATCTCCAAGGTCAAGTGGTTGCCATGGCACCCAGCTTTGTGCCGTGGGCATAAAGGTCAAATGGAGAGTTCACCTCACCCCTTCCTTCTCCATCCCTGCCTCGTGCACTACGGAGACCCACAAAGCTTCTCGAATCCACACCATGGGTATGGCAGAATC
>PVIA01001552.1:0-155049 GCA_004024845.1 Tonatia bakeri | reverse complement strand
ATTTCCACAGAGTAATTTTCCACAGAGGCTGCACCAGGACTCTCCAAGACAATTACTTTGCTTTCAGCCCGACTGAGCAGCAACTCTTCATGGTACTTCTAACCCCAACCCCTAAGATCAGTGAGATGTACCGAAGCAAGAAAGGGATTTTCTTGGTTCATTCAAAGCTGTGTTTCAATCCTGGCTATTCTACTCTCCAGGTGACCATAGGCAAGTCTCTTCTTTCCTGAAATGGGAATAGTAAACTATAGAATGCTGAGTGATAGTTATAATTAATTCCTCATTATTGAATGGAAGCACAGCAGCCTGGCCTGCCTAGGAACGGCACCACTATCCTCTGTGCATTGCAGTTGAGAAGACTGAAGTGTTGAGAGTTAACAGCTCACTGTCCTACTCGAAAGTGGCAGAACCCAGTCTGGTAGATGCCAGGTCTGTCTCTCAAAATCCCAGAACATGGTTAAACCTGATAGCATCGCCTTGATACACCGAAGGTGCACTCTCCCTCCCCGTTCCTTCTCCTCTGCCCTGTAATTAATGCTCCCATACCTGAAGATGGAATTACAAGTGAAGCAGAATCACCATCGGTACTCATGGACAACTCACGTTAAGGGAGTGATCAATGCTTACATCATTTCTCTTACTACCCTCTCGACTGCAAAAGTCAAAGTTGATATTTTTACATTAGAACCTGTTTAATCTTTACTCTCCTTTGTTCCTGAATCATATGATTTTTTTACCCTTGGAAAATCTAACTCTTCAGGTCAGCAAAAGAAATCTCAAAATAAGCCCTGGCTGGTGTGACTCAGTGGATTGAGTGCCAGCCTACGAATGAAAGGGTCGTTGGTTTGATTCCCAGTCAGGGCACATGCCTGGGTTGTGGGCCGGGTCCCCAGCAGGGGGCAGGTGTGAGGCAACCACACACTGATGTTTCTCTCCCTCTCTCACTCCCTCCCTTCCTCTCTCTCTAACAATGAATAAATGCGATCTTTTTTAAAAGTCTCAAAATGAGATGATAAACCAAACATCCCACTGACTCTGAGCCAATAAAATAACTTTTTCCCTCTCTCTCCCTATCCCCATTCCTCCTTCTCCCTACTTTCTTGTGTTGTTGGGTTTTTTCAGTGCAAATGAAACCCAGCGAGCTTGAGCCTCCCTGCCAGTTTGGAGAATAGGTACACCCTTAGCTTGAGTGAAATGGAGAAGGTTGAAACCGAAAGATGGAATAGATTTGAATTAAAACAACTTTGTCTCAAACAAAAGCATTTAAGAGAGTTCGGCAAAGGTTAGGCATGCTGAGAATGCTGTATTTCCTGGTATCTTCTGATTAGCTCTTCAGATAGTGAGTGGAAATGGGAGTATTGCTTGAGCAACGACCACATTCCTGGAGAGAAGCAAGAAAGAGAGAGCTGAGAATCCTGAGAGTAAGCCCGCTGGCTCAGTGGCTTCTTCTGCATCTGCACATTCTCTCTCTGGCTCGGTGACATCTGGGTGACCCTAGGGGCAAGACTTTGATGTATGGGTTTCGGTGGCACTCAAGCTCCTAGCACTTTGCATGCTTCACCCTTACCTATGCATCATACCTTTCCCGGGAGAGAAATTTAATATCCCCGTTTCAGGAAGGGGGAAACTGTGTGTGTGCACACATAGTCCTCATCACCAGCCAGTGTGTCACCTGCTATTATTATCCTCATTTTGCAAATAAGGAAACTGGGGTCTAGACAGATTTGCTTTCCCACTTCTGTTCAATAAAAATTGGAACTGGAATTAAATCCAAGTCTTTCTAACTCCAGAGCCCGAACTATGACAAGAGGTAACATTTCCGCCTTATCTCACTTCCTTGTTTCACATTCCACAACTGCATGAGAGCAGAGAGAGAAAAAATAATCACAACAAAAATGTCATGTATGTTCCCAATAACCACTAGGCTTCTTTTTTTTTTTAATCATCTGGCTGGCCAAGCAGCCAAACAGGTGCCACCAGAAGAAATATTCAGCCAACCCTGGTTTCTTTCTATCTTTCCTCAGACTGTGAACTAGTTCTGAGTAATGATCATAATTTTCTATTTTTATGTCCCTCACAGCATTGCCACGTCATACAACAGAAAAACTGGCCATCGCTGAGTGTTTAGAATGGGCTATGTCAGCACGCAGGCTGCCACTCTGCACCTCCTCTGCCGCCCCCCACACACCCCTCATCAGAAATCATTAATCAGTTGTGGGACTCTTCCCTATTAAGGCTGGAAAGAGCTTCAGGATCCTTCTTAATACAGTATTTCAGACAATTACTAGCCGTCACAGCTGGCACACTATTTGCTTTTCTTCGTCCAAATCCTTGGCTGAATGCTGTCCCATGTCCTTGTTCTGTGAGCATTTACCACCCGTGTCAGTTACGAGGTTGCAGAGAGAAAGAAAAGTCATCATTACACAGAAGTGATCACTAAAGGAACTAGTCACTTCTACTTCATACCTCTTCGGCCATCACCCCTTTTTCACACTCGGCAGCTCCCCCGAGGTCAGAATGCCCCGCTCTTTGTGGACTGCGTCTGCATTACTGGGCAGGCCAGAATGCACAGAGATGGCAAATGTTGGGAAACACAGACTGTTGTGAAGGGGCTGAAAGTGTTATTGGCGAACTGCTCAAGGCGGACACGTGTGGCCATGAACAACAGAGAGTCGGGGAGAGCTGCACCAGCTCCCAATGAAGAACACAAAATCTGAGGATGACCAGAGATGCGTGCTTCAAAGAGACCATTTGAATATCAAAGGACTGAGCTGAAGCTCTTGGAAAACTGATCAAGCCCTGGAATATTTCTGGGGGGAGAAAACCTACCCTGTTTGTGCACGGACTGTGAAAACCCAACATCACGGGCAGGACCTGCCGGCCCCCGCGCCAGTCTGTCGGAAAACAATGACACCGACCAAACAGGCAGCACTCCTCTGGTCAACGTCAGATCCCTGGTAGTTGTTTCACTGGTAATTCTATACAAACTGAGTCAGAGCCAGTCTCACCACTCATATTAAATTTTGAATTTAATAATATGGAGTGCGGAATTCCCTGGGGGAATTTTTTGTTTTGGTTTAAAGAGAAAAACTTCTAGTCCAACCCATTTTATTTGTTTGTTTTCAGAGAGAGGGAGAGAAACATCGAATGGTTGCCGCTCACATGTCCCCAATTGGGGACCTAGCCTGCAACCCAGGTATGTGCCCTGACTGGGAATTGAACCAATGACCTTTAGGTTTGTAAGCCAGCATTCAATCCATTGAGCCACACCAGCCTTGGCTGGGGTCATGCAGCAAACTACAGATAAGACCTAGTCCCAGGGACCCGGAGGATCAGTTGATTTAACTGTCATATCTCTCAGTCGTGTCTCTGAGCTGAACGGCAGATCCACATCTAATAAAGAGCTAAATTCCTTAGTTCCCCAGAGACGATATTGGGAGTGGTGAGACTAGGTCTGACTCATTTTGTATAAAATTACCTACAAAAAAACTTCATCAAGAATTCAAAGAAAGGCACATGTCTTATTTCCTGCCTCATCATATAGTTAAGGTGTTTCTCGTTGATTTCTTCCAAAACTGGGTGGAGCAAGGAAACAAAACTTAAAAGAGAACCTTCTAGGTGAAGGCTTCTGGCAGTATTGCTAAGTGGTTAAGACCATGTGCATGAAGTCAGACAGAATAGAGTGTGGCTCAACATCTTACTAGCTGTGTGACCACGGGCAGGTGAACTAACCTCTCTGTGCCTCAGTTACCTCGTCTGTACAGTGGAGATAATAATAGCCATCCCAGTGTGGTTGTGAGGTTTAGGTCAGCAAATGCATGAGAAACACCCAGAGTAAGATTTAGTCAAGGATAGACTTCTTTCCATCCCATCTCCCTAGGGTCTTATTCCTCCACACCTTGCTCCAGACCTTTAGAGATGGCTCCTCCTTCCCTGTTGTAACACTGCCAATTGGAGGCAGAAACTGTGATGGTGGAGTTAAGAGGCAAGATGCAGAAGGAGCCTGGCTGGGCTCTAGCTAACCCCAGCACCTATGAGCCCTCGTGACAGGCAGCAGCTGAGGCCTTCTGTGAGTGGAGCAGGGTGTTTCCTAAACTCGACTACTACTGTCCAGGCTGCTGAGGGAACCTCTCAAAAGTTTCAGGCCCCAAATGCCATTTCCAGATAAGCTCCGGTCTAGAGCCAGCTCCCACAAATCCTGCCAACATCACCTGAGGAGGCGGCGGAGGCTGGGCTGCCAGGCCAGGTGGCCACACACTCGCCTCCAAGTCCAGGAAACGAGACACCTGGGTGAAGCCACATTCCTAGACTGCTGCTCACAGTCAGTCACATGCAAGCACTCAGGCAAGGGAGGAGGTGGGTGACGGAGAAGATCAAGACTGTCCTTTGTTCTTTGTCATCAGTGAGGGGGAGGGGAGACACCAGGCTGCAGCATTTAACTGGGACACTGGGGTCAAGAGACCTTGTCTGCTTGGTGTTGTCATCATCTACCAAGTATCTGTTTCATTATGTCTAACAGTGGTTTTCAAACTGTGGCCCAGGAAATCCCTGGAATGGGGCTTATCATGATGTCAAAACTGTTTTCCTGGGAATACTAAGATGTCACTTGCTCTTTTCACCCTTAATCTCCTGCTAGTATACAGCGGCATCTCCCAGAGGCTGCACGATGCTCGGACATTATCTGTGTTCTAACAGGTGATGGAATGTGTTTGTATTTTCTTGTGGTTTCAAAATTTTGAGCTTTAGTTAATATGGTAAATATTAATAAAGTGAACCCATAGAGGCTAAAGTTCTTTGGGATCAGCAAGAATTTTTAAAACCATTACATACAGGCCCCAAGTACAAATGAGTAGACCATGAAAAGCAGGTCTTCCTTTTCTACCCTTTCCCCAGACCCCACACTCCTCTCCCCTGAGGGGGGGCACGTCACCGCCTTCCTCTGATTTCTTCCTGAAACGGTCACAGCACGTTCCAACATGTCTGTGTCCCCGTGATTGCCACACTAATAGCACAGCCCTGTACACCTGCTTTCATCCGACTCCCAAGTCGCCTTGGCAATGGCTCCTGTCACTGCAGGCCTGCACCACTGTCTCTGCAGCCTGAGCCCTGCTGAAAAACACCTGGGTTGTCCTCCCCATCTTTTGCCAGTTACAGACAACACTGTGATCACTCTGCCCACGTAGATGTCCCTTCACATGTGGGGCAGTGTATGTCTACATCCTGCACACTCTTCCATCATGGGAAGGTACATAATTTACCTGGCCAACTTGCTGTTGAAAATCATTGAGGTGATTTCCAACATTTTGTATAACAGGCAGTAATAAACATCCCTGTACATAAATCTCTTAGAATAATTCCTTACAAAGAAATTGCCAGGTTAAAATGTATTTGAATTTTAAATTCTGGTCAATATTGTCAATTTTTCCTCCAAAGAGTTTGCGCCAACCACTGCGACTCCCAACTGTGTTTGAGAGCCTTGTCCCTGCAGCCTCGCCTACGCTGTTTGTTATAAAATCTCTCTGATCTTTGACACCCTAATAGGTGAAAAATATTATCTCGCTGCTGTTCCAGTTAGCATGTATTTAATTATTCATGTGTTTGCCATTTATCTTCATATTTATGAATCACTTGTATTTCTTTTTGTCTGCCTCTAAATGTCCTTTGCCCATTTCTCTATTGAGTTGTAAGCCCTTTCCTTATTGAGTTGGAAAACTTCTAAAAAATGCATTCAGTAAATTAGCTCTTTGCATTATGTGTGTGTGTGTATGTGTGTGTGTGTGTCTTAAACATTTTCCTAAATTTTTATTTGTATTTTAAATGTTTGGTGGTGATTCTTTGCTATGCAGATATATAACGTTTTTATGCGGTCAAACTTACTAGTCTTTTCTTTTATGGCTTCTAGGTTCTATAACACACACAGCCTCAGAAAGTCTGGTCCCAGTGTGAAATTATTAAATTTTAAATTTCTTTCATGTTTGTTCCTACAGTTTTTATGATTTCACTTTCTTACACTTAAGTTTGCAACCCATCTGGAATTTATTTTGGTATAAGGAATAAGAAGGGAGCAATACATTTAAACTAAATGGTTAGTCATTTAACCCAAGACTGTTTATTGAATAATCTATCTTTTCCCTACTGATTTGATGTGAGTTTTGATAGGAGCCACCACAATTCCAAAACAGCATCACCCTGGCTGGTGTGGCTCAGTGAACTGAGTGCCAGCCTGGGAACAAAAAGGTCACGGGTTCAATTCCTGGTCAGGACACATGCCTGGGTTGTGGGTTAGGTCCCCAGTAGGGGGCATGCAAGAGGCAACCACACATTGATGTTTCTCTCCCTCTTTTTCTCCCTCTCATTCTATGAAAATAAATAAATAAAATCTTTAAAAAAAAAAAAAAAACAGCCCTGACTGGCATAGCTCAGTGGATTGAGCGTGGGCTGCGAACCAAAAGTGTTGCCAGTTTGATTCCCTCTCAGGGCACATGCCTGTGTTGCGGGCCAGATGCTACATGAGAAGCAACCACACATTGATATTTCTCTCTCTCTTTCTCCCTCCCTTCCCTCTCTAAAAATCAATAAGTAAATCTTTAAAAAAACAAAAAACAGGATCAACATGAGGGCCTAGAACTTGAGCGGCATGCATTACAGCCGTGGACACGACTCTGGGCAGGAAGCACGGTCCTCCACAAGGCCAGCTGGCGATGGGCGCGCCCCTTCCAAAGGAGCCTGTCTCTGGGACGTCCCACGCCCTCCTTGCAGGGGCTCCACACCAACAGCTTAAGGTGTCTCCAGGTACTACTTGACAGCTACCAATAAAAATCTTGATAAACACATCACTTCCAAGATGAACACAGTGAATGAAGCAGGAAAAGCAATATATACGACTTTATTCACAATTTTGAAGGAAAAAAATGAAAGGACAAGGAATTTGGAGGAATCATAAACACAGGGCAGACAAATCTAATATAAAATGTCCTGGGCAGAAAGCAACGGGGCTTTGACAGGTCCCCTCTCCTCCGTGCCCTTTTCCTCTTCTGTAAAATATGGAGATATATGCCAGACAAGCCTGAGTTTCCTTCGGCAGTAACACTTGAGATTCCAAAACTGCCGTGGGGCCTCTTTCCAAGGTTCTTTTTTCAATTCCCATAAAATTCTTGCTGAGTTCTCAGGAAACTACTGTCGTGCTCCGAGGGTTCCTGGACTCTGCTACGCCCTGGAAGCCTCAGAGCTCGACTCCGAATAAAGCCTCTCCTTTGTGTCATCATTATTTTCAAAATCCTTTTCAAAAACTTCTCACCCTAACCTTCACGAGCTTCTCTCTTCAGCCAAAATGCTGGAACTGAGAGACACCAAAATGTGTGGCCCCTGGAGAACATCTGACCCTTAGGAAGAGGAAGCGCCAAACCTGCCTCATGATAATAAGAAGGGGCCTCCTCTGAGAGACCTTTGATGCAGGCTGTGTGACCCAGCAAAGGACACAGGACACGGGTTACAGCTGTCACTACCCTGAAGCAACCAAATCAACTTCCTCTTTGAGGAAGTTCTCAAAGAGGTTATTTCAAAATAAGTGTTAGAAATTGGGAGCATGGGGAAGATTGCTGCCTTTTTTTTTTTTTAATAATTAGGATTGTTTTCTAGACATCCAGAAGTATACATTTCACATACAGGCAGGCTGACGTTAGACGCCAGAACCTCCCTTTAATGAGTCCAGCCAAGAGTTTATTTCTACAGCGAGCGACACAGATGAGGTTGCAGAGGGTGGGGGAGAAGCATTAAACACTGTGAATCTGATGCACGTGAGTTTCAGAGCAAGCGAAGCTTCTCTTCAGACATATTCTTTAGGACTTCACATTTTTAGATAGGATAGAGAAGTAAAAGGAAAAATGAAAAGCACTGAGCCTGTGTGGAGGAGGAAGAAGTTTTCCTCTATACTTCTAGGCTCTTCTGGCTGGTTTGATGGTTAAATTGACATGAGATAGATTAACAAGAGCAACTAGCCAAAGTTAATTATATGCATATATGTGGAAATCCCATGTACATTGGAGAGTCAGAAACGGAAAGGGAAAATGAACTACACACGGCATCCTGAGCTCAATGAGGGAAGAAAAAGCCTTGGGGCTTCGGTGGGGGAGACGGTGATAAGAAGATCAGGAATTAGTAACTGGACTTTGCTCTGCCCTATAGCTATCTCATAAAATGGTTCTGGTGATAACTTATTATAGACAAGGCCCCAACTTAGAATCTTCAAGGGAAAGGTAAAAGTCTCTCTTGAGCCCACAAGGTCTCTATTGCCTTTTGAGGCCCATTGTGGGACCTTTCACCTCCAATGTCTTGGTAATACCTTGGTATTAATAACACAGTGGCAGCCCTGACCAGCATGGCTCAGTTGGTTGGGCATTTTTCCTCAAAGCCAAAAGTCGCCAGTTCGATTCCCCATCAAGGCAAATGCCTAGGTTGCGGGTTCAGTCCCTGCTCAGGACACGTGTGAGAGGCAACCCATAGATGTTTCTCTCCTCT
This sequence comes from Tonatia bakeri, assembly GCA_004024845.1. Taxonomy (NCBI): domain Eukaryota; kingdom Metazoa; phylum Chordata; class Mammalia; order Chiroptera; family Phyllostomidae; genus Tonatia; species Tonatia bakeri. Next base: position 146,532 of record PVIA01001552.1, on the reverse strand, counting down.
TTCTCCCTGACTTCCTCTCTCTCTAAAAATAAAATCTTTTTAAAAATAATACAATGGCATATTCTGATTGTCCAAGAAACTTCTGGATTTCACGACTGTGGATGTAACAGTTCAGCACTCAAAGACCTAATTGCTATTGATTCATATACACAGAAAAAAGACCTGGAAAGACTCTTTTTAAATGCCAGCAGGGTTTTCCTCAGGGGAAAAGGTGAATGGAAACATTCATTTCTTACTTATCTGCTTCCATGTGCTTTAACTTTTGTATCAGATACTTATTTCCCTTAAGTGTTTCAAAAACATTTTTTAAAGTTTTCATTGAGTCATTCTACTCCATGAAACAAATAGGTGCCATGACAATGCATTGGAGAGGAGGGTTTGGTCAGTATTAATTGTGTCCAGTTTTGCAACCAGAGCTCTAGTGTCTGCTAAAGCCACCCTTGGGCATTTACATCACCTGCTCGTCCCCTCTCTTCCACAGAGATAATTTGCAAATAAAGTTCCATTGCTGACCACCCTTGAAGTGGAGGTATGTGTGGGAGGCCAGAAAGTGGCCCTGGTGGGCTGGGCAGGGAGCCCAGGGCTGAGGCATCCAAGGGTGGCCAAAGACACCGCACCTTTGCTGGGACTCTGAGCCAGTGTCTTCCACCAGATTCCAGAAAGCAAAGCACTTTCAAGGCAGAAACCCCGCCTGCTCAAGGCAGTCCTGAGTGTACTGACCTGGCAGGTAAACCATGGGAGCTGGCTGCAGGTGGGTGAGGACCCATGGGGCTGAGAGTGGTGCCGGGAAGGGAGTGGGGGGCAATTGGGAGGACTTGCCCTGCCAGGAGGCCAGAGAAGCTCCAGGTGCAGCAGATTTCTTCCAGAAACTGCAAGAGAAGGTCTAGACAGCAGCCCTAACCCAGAGCACTGGGAGGACAAGGTGAATCTCTGACTCCGCCTCCAGTGCCTGGGCAGCTGAGCAGTATTCTCTGTTCTTAGGGACCCAGCTGTCCAGGTGATGGGTGTCCATTTTTTCAAGTTTCCTTAAGTGCCTTTTTAAAATTCTGAGTTAAAATGTGCTCTCCATGTAACTTTTCACTGGTTGGGGGTAGGGGTGGGTAGAGGGGAGTAGAATTTATGTGGTTTAAATCCCATGTAATTAACTTGTGCCTTTCTCCCTCCTCCAAATAAAAGTTACATCATCCTTGAATGTTTCCAGCACATACACTTTGCATGCACAAATATGCAGAAGTATCCTCTGGGTTAGGCTTTCTTATGTTTCTAGCGCCCTGAGAAACCCACTTCTTATTGACGTTCATCTATGATCCCTTCCTCCTGCTTCCTGTCTTTAACCTCAAATCCCATACCCGAAGACTGAGTATGAAATTTTTAGATAGCTCTGTAACTCAATACCCAGTCCCTTGGTGTTGCTTTAAAACTGGAATCTGCGGTCACAACCCTTCACCCTCAGCAGTGCTCTGAAACAGACTCTGGAGCATGGAGCACATGGCTGTTGGCCTCATCGGCATCATCAAATGGATGGCATTGACCATCCTTGTTCATGGGTTTGGGTGGTCTTGAGATTTTCAGACAGTTTCCAACATAAACTCATGGAGTCCTTCCTTGCAACAGTTACCTCTAACTGCTTCTTACAGGCAAAAAATGAACTAGTGTTTCATGTCTGACATCACCTCTGTAGAACCTTTACGGGGCTGGGGGATCCTGAGGACCAGCGCCCTCACCAGGCAGACTCCCAGCGGGAGGATACTGGAGGGGGTTTCACCTTGGAGAAAAGCCGAAGAGTTGCCGCCCAGACCTATCCCATTCTGCCCAGGTCCCAGTCCCATGTCTGCTGTGTCTCTCCCTGCCACACCCCATACAAGCAGCAATTTAACCACAAGCAGATATGAAAATGAAATTCAAAACATCAGAATCAGCAAGATCTTCAGCCCCCAGCCCAGCGTCACTGTAGCATCTTATCCTGGACAAATAGGTGATAAAGAAAGATTTTTTTTCTGTCTCCTTTTGCATCTCTCTCAGGAAAGCTGAGCTGATTAAAAAATAAAAGTAACCAGCTGGTAGAAATCTTGGATCTGTGCTTTGAAGCTGAGGTAATAAGCCTTTTGAATAAACTGCTAAATAAAGGACAAGGGGAAAATTGAAGGGGACTTTCATACAGATTCTTTCTTATCATTTCATGACACGGTTTTCACATCAGATATTTAACAGCCCATCAATCTGATTATGGTACAATTAGTCCGACTTCCAGACCTGATTAACCACTCTGGTCTTGTTTCTCACTCAGATTAATTTTAGATATTTCCCAATTAGGACTAAATGTCAACTAAAATGTAATACATGGAAAGTGTTATTAACATTATCATAATAACAACTTATGCTCCCTCCACATTAAAGCATATAATACATTTGCCTAAAATGTGTGGTTGAAACCTTTTTCCTCCCAACCTTAGAAGAAAAGCAAAAAGATGCTGGAACTGAATGTGAATGAAACATTCTGTCAAGAGCTTTGCAAATGCTGCCCTAATTCATACAAAATCAAATTTATCTCCATTAGATTAAATCTAACTGGTTCAGCTCCACATGGTTAGCAAAGATGGGGTGTGAAACTTTTTTAAGAAATGATAACTTTGGAAATATCCACTGGATTTTCACACTCTTTTATTTGAACAATCAGAGACCCTTTGGGACTTAGCAATGAGATTGGACAGAACTGATTTTCCTTGGGAGTTATATGAGATATATTTTTTTTTTTACCAGAAACTTAAAAAGTGTGATGAAATTAATGCCTTAAATTAAGTCTGCATAAGACCTCAGGAAAAAGTTTTCATCAAAGGGACCAGTGCGATTGCAAAGATGGGGGGCAGGTTGAGGAAGTCCCGGCTAAAATTCTTTGCCATGAAAGTCTGGTGTCTGTACTACGGCTTAAGAAAAGAAAGGAGAAACACAACTTCACGTGCTTGGCCAGGGACACGCAGAAATCCCTCGTCCCTGGCACTGAGGCTAACCTTGGCAGTTCTAGGAAAGAAATCTCAAAGGCAAAGCCTAGGGTTTTCTCTGATGGAAAAATTAATTAGAAACATCTGCAATTTACATTTGGAAAATGAATGAAAGTACCCCAAAAAATTAGAACCGTGCTGTATCCAAAAACCCACAAACCTACATGTAATAACTGCTAAGAATTCAGGTGTTTCCAGCCAATATTTCCAAGAAAGAGAGATGGATCCGTGTGTGTGTGTGTGTGTGTGTGTGTGTGTGAGAGTGTGTGTGTGATCTTGTTTTAAACACAATTTGAATCCTACCACATAAACATTTTACAATTTAAAGATTTTTATTTATTTATTTTTAGAGAGAGGGGAAAGAGGGAGAGAAACATCTCTGGGCTGCCTCTCCCACGGCCCCAACTGGGGACCTGGCCCACGTCCAGGCACGTGCACTGACCAAGAATCAAACCAGTGACCTTTCAGTTCGAAAGTTGGCATTCAGTCCACTGAGACACACGAGCCAGGGCTAAATTTTACAATTTATATTACAAAATATTAATGTGTTCAGGAAACTACGTGGCTGATGCAAGAGGAAATGGCCACACAGAGGAAAGCCTTCCTGCCTCTACTGTGAGCCTCAGGACCACAAACAGGGGAGAGAAAAGAGCCACGCTGAGCACCACTCCCCAGGTGCGGAGCCGGCCACTCTGTTGCTGGCATTCCCTGCAGCCCTTACGACAACCTTGGAAAGTCAGAATTTATTTTGCTATTAAGGAAACTGAAGTTTGAGGCCCAAAGTCACCGGCTAAAAGGGACAGAGCCATGGTTTAAATCCAGATCTCTCCGTCACTGAACCTTCCCAATCCTCAACTCCATCGCCAGACTGCGGTCCTTTTGTCTCCTCAGTTACACACAGGACGGAAAAATACCTCAAAGTATCTACAGATCCTCATAATCCATCATCTGAGCCATCCATCATTCAATAACCACTATGTGCCAGGCGCTGTTCTAGATGCTGGTGCTATAACAGTGAACCAAAACAAAGCCTTGTTTTACACTTGAGATAGAGAATAAATTCTATATGTGTGTGTGTGTATACACACACACACACATGTGTAGATAGACAGGTGGAATAAGGGTTCAGAGGCTGAGAAGAAGGGTAAGGGTCAATGGGGGAGAGAGTGACAGGAATGGGGTGGTGCATGTTTCCTGTGCTGCTGGAACGAATGACCACAAACCTGATAAAATTTGTTCTCTCGCAGTCAAGGAGGCCAGGGTCCAAAACGGACATCATTAAGAGGGCCACACTTCCTCCAAAAGTTCTCGGGGAGATCCCTTCCTGACCCCCCCCAACTTCTGGGCTGCCAGCGCTCACCATGGCCGACCACGCCCGTTCACCCTCCCTTTGCAAGTGGCCTTCTCAGTGTTTTTCTCACGTCTCCCTCTGACCTTCTCTTATAAGCACACTTGTCATTGGATTCAGGGTCCACCCGAATAACCCAGGAGGATATCTTCATCTCCAAATCCTTAATTGCATCCACAAGGACCCTTTTTCCAGATAAGGTCATGTTCACAGGTTCTGGAGTTTGAATACAGACTATCTTTCGGGAGACCACCATCCAACCCACTACAGGTTGCTGCTGCTCTTTCTCATACGGTGTCAGGGAAGCCCTCTCTATTACAAGGATATTTGAGCAGAGGCCTGAATAAAGTGAGGGCATATGGGGACACCTAAGCCCGTGACCGAAGGAGGGACAAGTCCCAGGGCCCCGAGGGGGAGAGCGCATGGTGTGTCTGAGTCAGAGCGACGAGGCAGGGCAGGGGGGCGGGGCGTGGAGTGGTGTGAAGCGGGGGCGGGGTGGGGGGGAGCTGACAAGAGAAGAGGTGATGAATTATCTCGTTGCCACGTGTGACACACTGTATCTGAAGGGTACAAGCTGCTTCCCTCGTGTGGCCCACAAGTGGCCAACATATCTAACACCTGGCGATTTAATCTGCACCAGGACAGCCCACTGTCAAGTTTCTTCAAAACAGTTCAAGAACTCTGGCAGAATAAACTATCATCCAAAGATAAATTCCAATCTACCAACTATATCCCTACTGTTTTATAAATCGACGCCTCTAAAATAGTTTTCCTTACCCACATGCCTATCAACGTTAAAGACTGTATTTTTAGAACTATAAGATGCACCAGACCATAAGACACACCTAGGTTTTAGAGGAGAAAAATAGGGAAAAAATTTTTGAAGCAAAAAAATGTGGTAAAATATTTAATAACCTGTGACCCCTCTCCACAGCTGCCCCTACCCCCCACAACATGCCAGGTAAACTACATTTGGACTATAAGACGCACCCCTCTTTTCCTCCCAAATTTGGAGGGATGCATTTTATAGTCTGATAAATACGGTAACCTGCTCTTGTCTTTCGCTAGAACCCTGCCCCACCATCACTGTGATGTGCCAAGACGGATTGCCACCCACTCTGGTAAGCTGGTATGTCTCCCAATCTAATCTCCACATTTCTTGACTGCAGGGAAAAAATAATCTTCATATTCTCCACATTTACATAGTTTTTGTTATACAATAGGCAAGCAATTAATGCCCATTGTGTGAGCGAGTGAGTGAGCGAGTGAGTGAATGAATGAAATGTAAAGATCTCATTTTATCCATGCTTGGAATGCTACCCAATCACAACTCCAAAGAAATTTTCAGCTCTGAAGGGTTTGTTTTAACCTAGGAGTAAATGTAACAAACAACATTTATCCTCCAACCTAGAGCCTCGTAGAAGATGCAGAGCTTTGCTTCTTATTACCACAGTTAGAGCAATAGGAGGCAGGAGACCTCAGTTCTAGCTCCAGCTTTGCCAATTGCTGTGTGACCTCAGGCAAATCACTTAACTTCTCTGGGCTCTGGGTCCTCACCAGTAATAAGAGGAAGTTAGACTTGATGGACTATAAGGCCCTTTTCTCACTGCAAGTGTTCCAGGCCTCACATGAAATCCTAGGAGGTAACCCAGCATTGTAAATATTAATTTAAATTCAGAACTTGTCTGATGGGAAGTCTTTGCTCCTGTCAGTGATCTCAGCCATATGCCTGCAACAGTCCAGGCCAGACTGAGCCTGAGAACTTCCTTCTCCATGATTCTCACCGTTAACGCCTGTTTCTCAAACTTTTTCTATTGAAACACCCTCAGAAACAGAAGAGAGCAAATGACTTGACTAGTCCAAGGAAGCCTAGGAAGCAGGTCTGGAATGTGCCTTCCACAAGCTAAAATTTTATTAAAACTTTTTAAATTTCTTTAAAAAAATTTTTTTTGAAATCAAATGTGCTGAGTATTTTAAATTTATATGAATTTGGTATTTTGCTCTACAATGTATCTGCTTGTTTTTAAAATGCATTTTTCCCCAAAAACCCTTGAGGGAAATCCTTGCTCACTGTTTACTCTGGTTTGGCACTGGGTGCCACAGCACGCAGGAGCCCCAAGGAAGGCATTCCCCAGGGTGGGGCGTGAGCTGGAATAACATCTCCCTTCCTAAACATAGCACCAGAGGAGCATCTGTGGGCAGGAAGAGCCGGTAGGACCAACGAGCTTCAATTAGGCCTCTGTTCCCTTGCTTCTGCCATGACCCATCACCCCATTCTTTATTGCTCTGTTAAACTGAAATTGGGTGGGACTTTGGGAAACTTTAGTGAATGTTAGAGACAGTAAAAGGAAAATAAACACAGAACAAGAAGTACAGACAGGCTGACTTGGAGGTGCTGGCCCCACCTGCCCACAGCTGGCTCCTTCCCAGGCCTTGGTCTGGTCCGTTCTCGATGGTGGTCCATGGTCAGCCTCAGTCAGACCTCTTCGTCGGCTGTGTCTTCTCATCTTCCCGGATGGAGGCCAACACGTGAGCCTCCTCAGCTCAGTCCTGGCAGGCCCCTCTGAGCAGCGCAGCCTCCGGATTTTCACTCCCTGCAGCCCCTCCGCACTTCCCTGCTCCACGCTCAGGCTGCCCTGGGCAAAATTTCTCCCCTTCAGTGACCTCTCTTGGTTCTTTCCAGTCCTCTCCCAAAGCACAGGACAGACCTAAAACCGCTTCACACTGAAGTGGAAAAGACTGGCAGCTTCCTGTTGAACCTCTCTCCTGAACCACAAGGGGTGAATCGGAAAGCTCTGTGGAAAGTTTCCCTCAGAGGAACACCCCTGCCCACCCAGCCACGGCCCCTGCCAGATGCGCCATCACCTCCGCACTAGGATGCCCACAGAGGTGCCACTTTGTGCAAAAAGATGCCCTGCAGAGTGGGATGGCCCTTTCTTCATGGATTGCCTTGTCAGGAGCTGAAGAGCATTGAAGGAATGAGAAAAAGATGTCTCCTCTGGTACACACAGCTCCCCTGGCAAAGATTTCCTCCCTCTTCCTCCTTCATCACGCTGGTGTCTACCCAACTCAGCCCACAGCCGCAGGCCTTTGTGCAGCTCACGAAGAGCAACTGAGGCATTTGGGGGGCAGTTAACTTCCCTGGCCTCTGCCACCGCTGCCACCGCTGCCACCACACCCTCACCCCCTGTGACAGGTGTCTTCTCTGGCCACCTACAGTAGACCTTGTTCTAACCATTCCAGGACCCAAATTTTTTGGCGGTTGTTTTTAGTCCTTACCCTAAAGCAAGCTTACTTTTATTTCTTCTACTTCACAGGGCGCTTGCAGAAAATACTTTTGGACGAGACTAGGCGCATTCAGGGTAGTATGGCCGAAGACAGAAAATAATTTCAGTTTGCCTCTTATCTCAAGTCTTTTATCTTATCTGAAATCTTTTATGGTCTCACAGTTCCCCTTTTGTTTCCTCCTAGAAACTTCTTATCTCTTACTACCCCCCTCTGCCCCCTCCAAAGGAAGAGAGCTAGCTGTCCCCTTTGAGTATTTATGGGAAGTCTGAGTCACCAGGATGCCTAGTGACAAGGATGTCTCACCTTGGGAAGGAAGGTGCCTCGGGCAGGGGCTGGCCTTTCCCAGGCAAAGGTCCTGAGGAGAGCCAGCCTAGAGCAGTTGGGTTTGTGCAGACAGAAGCCCTAGAAAGTCCTTCCAGATAGTTCTCCCCATCGTCACAGTAGATATCAGAAACAATTTCTTCAGCACTGAACTGCAGAAGACTCTGTCAAGTGCTGTTTGGAATTACAAATGAAGAGGTACATTCTCATACACCTTACCACACACACGTGTTAAAAATAGCAAAGAGTGGAGATCATTTAGAAATTTCTGTGACAGTTTAGGAACAATATATTACTATCTGTTGGGATGAGGGGAAAGGGTCCATTGAATACACCACCGCAGCATAAAATTATTTTGAGCAGAAAACATTTCGAATTCCTGAAATTTCTTATCTGCCTAAAATGCATAGCCTCCCCCCAAACTGCCAAAAATTCACTTGTCATAAATTCCCTCCGGGGGGCAACTAGAGATGCCAGTCTCCACCCACATGACACCTAAACAGCCATTGTCACAAAGCTATGGTATCTCCCATCCACCCATCCAAGAGCTCTTCTGCATCTCCGGAAAGTCGTTCATTTTGCTGTGAGAGCCCTTCTCCTCACCCCTTCCCCCTTTGGAGATGGTATCTAAGCCCCAAGTTTTAAACATCTTTTCAAGTCACATTTTTCGGTGAACCCCTATACATATATTAATTAAAATTTGTGGTTAAACTTTGTCTTGTCTCTTGCTGACCTGTCTTTTGCCAATTTAAATCACAAGCATTCAAGTACCAAACCTAAGAGTTTAGAGGAAACGGCTTTTCCTCTTCGTTAGGAGTCTATGATAGACTAAGAGGAGAGAAAGTGCTGGATGCTGAGCTACTCGAGGACACTTTGCAGAGCATACACAAGTGGAAAGTTGAAAGGCTCCTTGCTGTCTGTAAAATGTAAACTTTAAACAAATTATGCAAACGATAACATTTTTATATGACCCTTCTAGTTATTTCTGGCATGTTAAATTTTACATAGTGCCTCCAAATAAGCTTGACTACTTGATTACAAAGCAGAGCGAAAGAGAAAGGAGAACACTGAGGTGTACTTCCAAAATGCAGGATCTGAAAAACTGTACAGAGTGCATTTGGAGGACAGGGGCACTACAACCTTTGTGTGGGAGGGGAAATCCCCTTTCCTCTTTCTCCTGTTCAGGTCTGCTGACTAGCCTAAGAATTACATTAACATGAGACACATTAACAGGAGAAAATAACCAAACTTAGTTGCAGAAGTACACACTGGGGTGGGGGGAGTATTCGGTGACAGTATGGGGCCCTAGGACAAATCAGACAATTGAGGCTTATATGTCATCTTGAGCTAATGACAAGTGTTTAGGACTTCAAAAGGAGAGAAAGGCAATTCAAATGGACATAGAGAAACACGTGTCTGGAAGCCAAGTTTGCTGGGCCATCTTTAACAATGGGACACAGAGGACTTTAATCAAAGGGGCTTTCCTCGGCCCCTCCCGGTCTACAGCCTAGCTCATATTAAACTACAGTTACGATGGTGATCGCTCCCTTCCGAGGGGGGGCCTGTATCTAAGTTCTCTTAGAGAATTAGGAGTAAGGTCAAAGTTTCTTCCTGAGTCTTTTGTTTCTTAAAAATAACCAGTTAAAAATAATCATTATCCCAGAAAAAGCATATTTTGGAGTGGCACACTCTGTTCTCCCTCACTTCCCACTGAAAGGTTATATAGACACTAGTGTTTAACCTACTAATATACATAATATTCCTTTTTGATAATTACATTTATTTTTAAAGAATTTAAACTACTCATTATTAAAAATGTATAAAATACTCTTGGTAAAATATTTAAACAGCAAGCAAAATGAATGAACCAAACAATTGGATGAATCTTAACAATTTAGTAAATATTAACTGGGAAACACATGTTAAAATTTTATATAAAACATAGAATTTTATAAAAATTTCACAAAACTTAAGACAACCACAATAAGAATATGTAATTCTTAGGAATTCATTTGCTACAATAAAACTATTCAAAGGAGAGCAAGAGAACAATGAACTCAGGATGACGATTATCGTGAGGGAGGAGACGGGAGTGAGGGAACCACTGGTTAGATGTAAATTATTAGAAAGACTTTAACTTTTCACAGGCACTTAGTACAGTATTTAAAATGACTAATTAATCAAGGAAATAAAAGTGGAAAAAGGAATTGAAAGTGTTTAGAGATATATAAATATATAAAATATATTGGATCTCCAGTCCAAAACACCAGAAGTGTCAATGGCATCAGTTTCTGGTATATACATCCAACTTTTTTAACTTAGTACTTGAAAGCATATTCTAATTCCACATTTGAAAAGCAACGAATAGCCTTCAAGCACAGCCCAGGGAAACAGGTGAGGCCAGGAGTCAAGGTGCTGGTGTTAACACGATTACTGGAAGAACCTCTTGAGTAATGACACTGTAGACAATACAGTCAAGTCTTTGAAAAGCAAAGTAGAGTTAACTCTTCAGCAGAAAGCCTTACAACTATTAATAATGGAAACCCACTGCTTCCTCCTAGCTCAGCCCAGGCTGCTCTCCCCTCAGAACTGCTGGACGAAACACAGAAGCCCTTCCTGTGTTCCCTGAACCCCTAAGACTAGACTAGAGCAATCAGAGAGGCCGGGGAAGGCAGAGGGCTGTGACAGTCACCCCCCTCTCCACCCTCTAGAACACACAGGCTTCTCAGGGTCTAGACTCTAGCGGGAGAGTGTTTGGATTGATTGTCTTTTTTATAAGAGGACTTTATACTATTTGTAGGGCTAGGCCCCAGATGGGAAGAACATGTAACTCCTGTTCATAATCTCTTCCTAGGTCAAAAGTCCCACTTAGTACTTTCAAATGGAGACCACAGCTGTCAATGCCCAACCAAACTACTGCTTTAAGTCCTCCCAAGGAAAGGTTCCTGGCCTGCTCCCCAAACAGTCCACTTCCTCAAACTCACCCTAAGGAAGTCACACATTTCACACACCACCTTGACCTGCATTTGCACACAGCGGGCAGAAAGTAGAGGTGAAAGAGGAAATTACATGACCCCATGTAATTTCCAAATGTAATTTCAACTCCTTAACAGTTAAGGAGTAGTTACATTTATACAGTCCTAAAATTATTTTGGCCCTTTGAAGGCAACCACGAGGCTGATGGGGCCCCCAGTGAAAATGAATTTGATACCCCTGGTACACACTCGAACTATAGCCTACTTCACTTACCAATCTGATGTCACTGAGTGCAGAGGTGGGAAATGAGATGCACAGTCAGAACTCATGAGCTAGTTTGAGCAGTGTCCCTCACACCACTAACTATAATGCCTTTATTATAGCTTATTATTCTTATTTGGGTAAGTAGCTCTACAATGACCAATATTTTATAGCCATGCCTCAGTTTCCTCATTTTTTAAAGATTTTGTTTGTTTGTTTGTTTTTTAGAGAGAGTGGAAGGGATGGAGACAGAGAGGGAGAGAAACATCAATCAGTTACCTTTTGAACGTGTCCCAACGGCACACCAAACCCACAGCCCAGGCCTGTGCTCTGACGGGTGACCTTTTGTCTCTCAGTATGACACCCAACCAACTGAGCCACATGGGTCAGGGCCCTCAGTTTCTTCATTTTTTATAACAAATGGTAAAATAAGACTTATTTCTCCAGAATATTGTAAGAATCCAAGTGACGAGCACATAAAGTTTTCAGTTCATGTTAGTCCTGCTTCCCTCACCTCCTTCCCTTCTTCTCATATTGTACCTTCATCGTTCTTGCTCATTGCAAAGGGACAGTCCCCACAGGGATCCAAGCCCCATGGAGCCTGGGAGATGGAGAAATGCCCTAGTGAATGACAAGCTGGAATGCCAAGAAAATACTTTCCCAGAGAGAGATGTTGGCAGATCTATATAACAGTGAGGTCTACATGATAAATAGTTTCACCTGCACGTGTTCTGTTCATGTTTGGCATTCCCCACAGTGGGGCCTTTGGGGATCCTCACGGAAACGTGCAATGGTTCCTACCTGGTGACAGATCCTGCACAGCTGAGAGTTCCAGATGGTGGTGGATTCTATGACAGCACTGGCACCAGACTACACCGTAGATGCATCATGGGTTAAATAGGTTTTTGTGGGGTTGCCCATTTCCTGTGGAAGGTATTTCTGTGGGAAAGTGCACTTCCAATTCCAAACCTACTTAACCCGTATTGAATTCAGCCTGTTAATGTGTGGGGGACCATAAGTATATAAAAATACAGACTCTGTGCTAACAAATAGATTTATAGGAGGTTTAGAAATCCTTTCTCCTACAACAACAAAGTTATACCTCTCTTTCTTTATAGCCAAGTTCCTAGAAAGAATAGTATTACCTTCACCTCATTCAGTAGTCCACTCAATCAGGTTTTCTCTCCATCCACTTCTCTGATACAGCTCTGGCAGAACTCACCCAAGGATTTTGAAGTAGTTTTGAAGATATATCCGCAATTCTTTGATACTTCTTTCCTGGAGAGGTAGAGTATAAGTCTCCTCCCCTTGAGGAAAGGGCTGTGCTTAGTGAGTCACTTCCAGTGACTAGAATATGGCACAAATGATGGGCTACCATGTCCAGGGTTAGGCTGTTAAAAGACTACAGTTTGTCTTGGGCCACTTGCTATGGAGAAAGCTGTGTCTTGGGCAGTCCCTTAGAGAGGCCCACATGGGGGGGCCTGAAGCCTCCAGCCAAGAACCATGTGAGTAGTCACCTTGGAAGTCAGTCTTCCTCCCCATCCAAACCTTCAGAGACTGCAGCCCTGACAACTTGACTGCAGGCCCACGAGGGTCTCTAAGCCAGACCACTCAGCCAAGCCACTTCTGAATTCCTGATCCTTAGAAATTGGGTGGGATAATAAATGTTCGTCGTTTTAAGCTGCTCAGATTTGGGTGGATTACAGTAATGGATAACTAATACAGCTTTCTAGGGGATAGATCTGATGACTGCATTTTTGCCTTTCCCTTGATTCAAGTTCTGTTATATGTGACACTTCTTTTTCTCTTCCACATTCTCTCCCTGAGTCATGAAGCACTCTTGCCCCTTATCTCCTGTATGGTCCCGCCTTTCTTATCAAACTTTCTTGGCTTCACTCTCTCTGGGCTTCACACAGTTAAGTCTTTACCATATTCTCTTTTCCATTCTTTCATTCTACAAACGCTGTCTCACTTACTCTCCTGATTTTAATTAGCATTATATTCTTTTGAAGACAGGTGACAACTCCGACTCGTAGGTGCAGGAGAAGAATGTGCCCCCTCATAGGGGTGGGGAAGGTAGGGCTACAGTAGCTCACAGAATGCCCAGAAGATCTGTAAGAATTTGGCCCCAGGGGCTGAAACCCAGGACTCAGTACTTCATCTCTGACCACCTCCTGTCTCTGCTTGCTTTGGTTTTCCTTTGAGTGTTTGCTGTGCTCTTTTCCTGACGCAGATAGACCCTGTCTTCCTGCTAGAGAAGATGACACTGTGATGGTCAGTCCCACTGAGACCACGCGGAATGGTAGAGAAGCATCTCTGCCAAAGAAGGGGTGATGTCAGATAACAATGCCCTATGTCTGCCCCACTGTCTACGGATGGATCAGCACTCCATCACTGATCTATCGCTATGTCCTGGCCCCTGGATCTGTACATCAATTGGCTCCTAGACATCTCCAGTCGGGTAGGCACTGGCACGGTATTAGTTTGGTAGGACAGCCATAACGACCAAAAACTGGGTGGTTTAGAACAATGAAATTTATTGTCTCACAGTTCTGGAGGCCAGAAGTCCAAACTCAGGGTGTTAACAGAACCATGCTCCCTTGGAAGGTGTAAGGGAAGAATCTGTTGCAGGTCTCACCTAGCTTCTGGTAATTCCTTAGCTTGAGGATGTATTACCCCAATCTCTGCCTTCATCTCCATATGGCATTCTCCTTGGGTGCATGTGTAACTCTGTGTCCAGTTTTCCTCTTTTAATAAAGACACAGTCATATTAGATTAGGACCCACCCTAATGACCTCATCTTAACTTGCTTACACCTGCACAGACTTTATTGCCAAATAAGACCACATTCTGAGGTACCGGGGGTAAGTACCTCAATATATAAATGTAACAGGCACTTAAAAACATCAATAGAGTATTTATTCTTTGCTTGTTCGTATCTCCCTCCCTATTCGTTAAATTAGTGTCTTTCTTCATACATCATGTCCTGATGAGAGACATCATCACATGCCCTGCCATCCCAGCTGGAAATCTGGAGTCATTTCTGTCTTCCTTTTTTCTTCTGTATTTAACCATGCATTAAATTCTGCCAGGACTACACCTGAAAAGTCTCTTAAATGGGTCCCTTCCTCTCCAGTCCCAGGGGGACCTACATATTATGCTCAGGTTCTTAATATTCCACGTGTGCACGTTAAAGACGCCTCTTAAATGGTTTCTTCACCACCGGTTCTGCCTCTCTTCTGCCCACTCCACTCCCTCTTCTACCCAATCCATCCAATATTCGGAAGACTATGTGATCTGTCAGAAATACAAAGGCTATTTTCTTTTACCACTTTAGAGCTCTTTCAGTAAATTCGAATAAATATAAGACAAGGCACAAAGTTCTTAGTCAGACCTACCAAGTGGTCTCTTCCTAGGCTCACCTCTGGCCATTCTTGTCTTCACCCATTACTGGGACAGAAATGCTTGCAGTTTCCCTAGGATTTGGCCTCTGTTCTGCCTGACCATCTGCCTTTCAATGCCTACTTATTCTTTAAGGCTTGACTCAAGAACTTCCTCTGGGAAGCCTTTTTTCTTTGTCCATCCAGGCTGTTACAGCAAAACTACCATGGACTGGGTAGTTTAAACAACAAATTTGTGTTTCTCACAAGTCTGGAGACTGGGAAGCCCAAGATCAAGGAGAAAGCAGATTCAGTGTCTGTGAAAACTTGCTTCCTGGCTGGTAGACAGCCTCACGAGGGAGATACAGAGAACGGCTCTTGATACTCTCTTCTAATCCCATCGTGAGGGTTCTACCTTCCTGACCTAATTCCCTCCAAAGGCCCCACCTCCAAACACCATTACAATGGGACTAGGGCTTCAGCGTATGAATTTAGGGGACACATTCAGTCCATAGCGCCTTCTGTGCCTGCACCCTCAGCTGTCTTGCTCAGTCCCTCTTTGTAGTGATCTCTATACAAGCCCATGCCTCTATCCTTGGCTCATCCTAGCAAGGCTATTAAAAACCATTGTCCTTGTTCTAGTTGTTTGCTTAGTTTGTTTTTGCTTTTGTTTTAGGTGTGGTTGTTAATAATTGTGAGTTTGCTGTCATTTTACTATACATGTTTTTTATCTTCTTTTTCTTAGATAAGTCCCTTTAATATTTCATAAAATAAGGGCTTGGGGATGATGAACTCCTTTAACTTGACCTTATCTGGGAAGTACTTTATCTGCCCTTCCATTCTAAATGAAAGCTTTGCTGGATAGAGCAATCTTGTGATATAGGTCCTTGCCTTTCATGACTTGGAATACTTCTTTCCAGCCCCTTCTTGCCTGCAAGATCTCTTTTGAGAAATCAACTAGAACAGGAACAGAACCACAGAAATGGAGATCACATGGAGGGTTAGCAACAGAGGAGTGGAAGGAGGAGAGAGGGAGAAAAGATAGGGAGAATAAGTAGCATAGATGGTAGGTAGAAAATAGACAGAAGGAGGGCAAGAATAGTATGGAAAATGTAGAAGCTAAAGAACTTATAACACATGGACATGAACTACAGGGGGCAATGTGGGTGGGAGAGGGTGTACAGGGTGGAGGGGAATGAAGGGGGGGTAATAGGACAACTGTAATAGCATAATCAATAAAATATATTTTTAAAAAACCACTGTGCCATATCAATAAGAACAACTGAACAAAGCTCCCCTCCAGACCTCCACTACGTTGTGAGGCTTGTTCCCTGCTTTGGGGGAGCTTCTGAGTGCCCAGTAGACCCTGTAAGAGGGGTGCCAATCAGAGTAACCACTTAGACCCCAAACCAAGTCTTGGACACAGATGGGCATTGTGATAGTGTGATTCATAATAAGAATAGAAATATGTATGTGTGTGTGTGTGTGTGTGTGTGGATATATATATATATATATATATATATATATATATATATATGATCTTCATCCCTTTTTCTGGGGTGAAGCTCCTAAAATCCTTGGAATTTTCTAAATAAAGAGACTTAAAGGAGTCTTTTGTTATGTTAATGAGGTGACTTTTGGGTTTCATCTAAGAATGGGGCCTGGTTGCCAGGAGAACCAATCCTGTGATTAGAGGGTAGGAAGGTTCAGTCCCATCCCTTAAGGGAGGAGAGAGGCACTGACGGTTGAATCAGTCACTGATGGCCAATCATTTAATTGATTGTGCCTATGTAACGAGGCTTCCACAAAACCCCTAAAGGATGGGGTTCAGAGAGCTGCTGGGTTTGTGAACATGAGCAGGTGTGAGGAGAGTGAAGAGGGCACGGACACTTCGTGCCCCTTCCCACATACCTTGCCCTATGCATCTCTTCCATCTGGCTATTTATGAATTGTATCTTTTTATCATAAACCAGCAATATGGTGAGTAAAATGCCTCTCTGAGTTTTCTGACCACTTTAGCAAAGAAGTTATACTCAGGGAGAGGGTCGTGGGAACCTCTAGTGTATATATAGCCAGTTGGTCAGAAACACAGGTGACAACCCAGGCTTGCAATTGCTATCTGAAATGGGAGATGGCAGTCTTATATGATTGAGTCCTTAACCTGTGGGATCTGATGCTATCTCCAGGAAGATAGTGTCAGGATTGAGTTAAATTTTAGGACACCTACCTAGAGTCCAAGAACTGTTTGTTGATGTGCACATTAACACCCTCCATGTCAAAACCGGAGTCAGAATTCTTTGAGGCACCAATCCCTCTGGGCAACAACGGCTAAAATGCTAGATGATGTCCAAGCGACTCCTCTCTGGCATCACAGTGGGGACCAGCTGGCAGAGGCCCTGCTGCAGGCAAAGGGAGGCTGGGCAGTTGGCAGGCCATGATGACTCTGCTCCCATGGGGCTCCTGGCCCTGGACAGTGTCCTGGCTGAAGCCCTTTGCTGAGTCCTCTTGCCCAGCTCCTCCCAGTAGCAGGCCTTCACCCATAGCAACTACAAAACAATCCAGCTAAGTGCCAGTAGCAGAGGAATTAAAACATTCAGTTTCTACCATATGACAATGGAATAGAGGTCTCTCCTTTAGACCACAAGCTCTGGAAAAACAGGGACTCTGTCTTCAGCTTTGTGGACCCCGCACGAAGCACAGGAAGAAACACACAGAGGTGCCGGTACCAGCAGCCGTCACTAACTGAGCTCTAGCCATGTGTCAGACATGTGCTAAGAGCTGTACATATACTCAGTCTTTTAAATGTCACGACAATTTTATGAGGTTAGGGCTATTAATATCTCCATTGCATAGATGTGGGCACTGAGGCACAGAGAGGTCAAGAAATGCTCTCTGAGGTTGCACATCTAGTAAGAGGCAGACCAGGGATCTGAACCTGGGCTATCTGGTCTCAACAACCACACTTTTAACTTTTATACCCTATGTCCTATCAAGTAATTTCGATGAATCTTTATAAATAAAATTAAGATGCTAATACCCTCATTTTATTAAAGTACACACAAAGTTGCTTTTGGGGGTCCCAGGAAGGTCACCTCGAGGCTGTAGGTTTTCATACTCCAAAGCAAGTGAAACATGAAACCACTGTCCAGGCAGCAAAGGCCATGGGTACCGGGAAGCCATAGAGAGAGACTTACAATATTTTTTTAATCCTAAAAAAACCCTAAACCAAAAGTATAAATCACCATGGGCAGGGGAGGGTTTCATATGCTCTTGGGCTTAACCTACCATCTTGAAAGATGGATAAGGTCAGAAAGGAGAGAATTCTAGGAAGAGGACCCAGCATGAGCAAAGGGATGAAGGCAAGTGTGCACAGGTGTCTAGAGAGCGACAAGTAGGTAGTATGCCTTCAGTGCAGGGGTCTGGATGAGTAGAATTCCTGTGGAAATGACTTAGGAAATGAAAATCTTAAAGTGAGGCATGATTTCACATGTCAGAGATCAACAGGGAATGCCTACAGAAAACTTTGGTTCATTTAAACATGTGCTCTCGAATGCTGACTGTGTTTACGATACACAGTGTGGATTGAGTCCACTTTTACGATACCCAATGTGGGCATAATTCATGAAATCTCAAGACAAAGTAAATGCATGGAACTCCACACTTTGCTTGGTTTAAGTGTGTCTGGAATGTTGTGACAGGACATAGTAGTGGTGGTGGCCAGACAAATGGAAATAGGGGGGAGACAAACATACACATGTGAAGTAAACTCAATATTTTAATTTAAAAAAAAAAGACAAAATAAATGTGGAGATTTCCACCAGTCTTCATCTTTGATGACAGCAGTGGCCACTTTGGTTTTCCAACTTACTGTCGACTTTTAGTTCAGTTGATTGATTCCTTTAAATAGTCCCAGTACTAAGCACCTCCAAATACTTTGAATAAGGAAACAAGGTTTCTATTAAGAGACCCCAGAACTGTGTATAACGAAAGTCATCTAACTTTATAAATACATGAGTACTAAACATATTTACCATATCTAATGCTGTCAACTAGAGGATTTTGAAAGGAAACCCATCTTTTCACTCAAGGCTTCCTGACATCCTCTTTCTGGTCAGCAAAACCAGGAATGAAACTCAGTCCTCTAAAAAGATATTTTTAAAAATTAATGGATGTCAATTCTCAGGTTAGAGGTGTATTAAATTTCTTCTTATGTACTTTTCAGTCTTTCTCTAATCACCATTTGTTTTATTTAGACCTTATGACTGCCATAATCTAAATTATATTTACCTTAGCTTTAGTCAATATTTGACACTTTTCATAAATGTTCACTATTATACTGCTTAAACATTTATTGAGTCTTTACCTCATTTAGTATTTAGGTCTGAACACACCAGGTACAGCACAGATGTCCCAGAACAGCTTAGAACGTGTATGTAGTGGCTTGACCAAAAGGCATTCTGTGGACCTGGAAGTGTGTGTGGCAAAGCCGTTCCCCAAAGAGGAACAGCCTGTGTAAGAACCAGGAAGCCTGCTTACTAGGGACCTCCCTAACTCCAACCCTTGTTGGAAGAAGTTAGCCAACCAATCAAAATTACAAATTAACTTTTAACTGATCTTGAAGCATCTGCTGAGAGTGTCACTATGTTCACAGCAATTTAATGCCTTGAACAATTCCTCATATTCTACATTTCTTTTTCATCAGTGAAGTTCTTTAAATACAGTATTCTTCCTCCTATAGTCGCAGTGAGTCAGCTTCTGTGTGGCCAAAGCAAACTCATAAACGGTGGGAATGGAGAGGGAAGACTCACTTCTGTGACACTGAGTGCCGTGAGTCCCACCCAGAAAGAAGGGAGAAGGAAGACCCTCTTTTGAAGAGCCTGTGGGTCTAGAACTGAAGCTCATTCTTCCTACAAATATTGTAGCACCTACTATGTGTTACTGTGTGTCAGGCACTCTGCCAAAGGAGGCCAGGGTGTTAAACAAAACAGACCAGACCTCTGCTGCTTTGGGGAGAGACAGAAAATGACAAATAAACAAGAAAAACTCATACACTGGTCATTATAAGAAATTTTAAATAGGATAACTTGATAGAGTTGACTGGTGTCCCTCTGGATTACCCATCATAGAAGACCCCTGTGAAGTGGTGACAGCTAAGTCTGAAAGACTAGAAGGCTCCGGCCGTGGAAAACCAGAGGGAGGAGCAGCCCCTCCCCTGTACCACAGAGGACACAGTTAGTTATGCAAAGGCCCAGAGGCAGGAAGGAGTCCAGCAAGTTCTGGGACTAGACAGTCAACTTATTTTTTTCTTAAATGTTCACAATGATCATGTATTACTTTATAATACATGGGGAAAAGTGGTATCTTTTAACATTTGTGGGCACAAATCTGAATGAAATTCTGAGTGAAGAAAAAACTTGTAGGCACACTGACATGCACGACAGCATCACTGATATTAGTGAAATAATAGCAACAACCAGAACGCCCGCCACTAGCTGAGTGGTTATATAAGTTGCGGCAAATCCATTTGTTGGAGATGATATAATCGTTAAAGCTAACAAGACTTTGGAATAATAGTAAAAAAAAAAAAACCAAGCAGAATATAAAATTGATGATCTCAGCCATGTAGAAATAAAAATAGAAAAAATAAAGATTGATAAAATTGTTTACAATAATTGTACTCGTGGGTAGAATTACTTTTCTATTGTGTTTTCCAAATTTTCTTCAATAAATATGAATTGCTTTTATGAGTAAAAAAACAACAATTTGAGCCTTTAAATAAAATAGTCTTTTTCTCTTCTCTGCTTTGGCATCCCCAAAATGTTTTACCCCTTCCCATCCTCCTTTCCAGCCATCATTCAAGAGTCCACGCATGCACACTTCCATCCCACTGCACTGACAGACTGACCTGTGGATGTGAACATGTATGTGTAAGTGACTACATGAACATTAATGAACCCCCTGTTATGTAAACCAGTGGCTGTGAATGCTGACAGTGGGCTGTGCCATCAGCCCAGCGTCTGCACTGCCCAGTTATGACCTGGAAAATACGTGAAAGGACAGAGGCGGGCAGTGGTGGAAGGGGAGAGGAGAGTTTGTTACTCTGGAGGAAGCGGAATGTCCCAGTGGGGTGGGGCACTAAAGGGGTGGGGAGGAGGGGGGGTGGGAATCTCAAGGTTAGCCATAAAGCTCTGGGAGAGAACCACTGGTGGTCTGGAACTCAGGATCATAAGAACACTAGAGTGTGGACAGTGTCAGAGATCAGATTTCTTGGAAAATAGATTCTGAAATAAAGATTTACAAGCAGGTAATCTTTGGTGTTGTGGGTTGAATTGTGCCCCTCGCTCCTGCCAAGCTGCCAAAATAAATCGAGGCCCTAACCCGGTACCTGGGCACACGACTTCATTTGGAAGGAGAGTCCTTGCAGATGTAATTGGTTAAAATTAGATCATATGGATTAGGGTGGGCCCTTAATCCAATATAACAGGTGTCCTTATAAGAAGAGGGAGATTTGGACACAGGGAGAACTCCCATGACAATGCCGGCAGACACTGGAGTGATGTATCTACAAGGAACACCAAGGTTTGCTGGCAACACCAGGAGCCAAGAAATTGGCATGGAAAGATTCTCTCCTAGACCCTGCAGGAGGGAGCATGGCCCTGCCGACAACCTGACTTCCAACTTCTAACCTGCAGAACCAAAACAGAACTGGAAGGTTGAGGTCCATTGTCCTGGCAGCCTTAGAGAAGGGATACAGATGGGGTGTGCCTCAGGAACTACATGTGTTAGGGAGCAAAGGAAGCAGGACCCAGCAGAGGGAGATGCTGAACTGTGATACCGCTGAAAAAGTGCCCTCGGTCCAAAAGTTGGGGACATCCGATAGAAATGTTCCAAATTAAGGCAAAGAGCCTTTGTGTCTCCAGGATAGATCTGCCATTGGATTGGGGTTGCCCCAGGGAAGGGGTGAAACCTGGGGTGAGGCAGCTCCATTGTGCTAAGGACAAGTCCCAGAGAGGGACTCAGCTTTGGACCATCAGCCTCTAACAATCAGCAGCTAGGGGCCTGGGGCGGGAACAGCCTCTGACCAGAAGAGAGAGATGGGTGGACCACCACAGTGCCCATTACCAATGGCCCACTTTGTCTGAGCTTGGCAAGGGCTCAGTGGCCCAGAAACAAGGGGGTCTGTTTTTTTAGGGACCAACTGACCAGAGAGAGAATCAGAGGCAGAGAACAGAGAAGAAAGAGGGGCTCTGAGAGCTTGAAGAGACTTAGAGACCTTTGGTCCAACCCCAAACCCAGGACAAGACACTATCCAAAAGCAAGGAAGAGAATAGTACAGCCTGCCTTCTGTAGAGTGGCCCTTTCCCTGCACAGAGGAGAAGTCCTTCCTTACTGTCAGCGAAGGTCAGCCTTCCTATGACTCAGTTTATCCACCTTGCCAAACCAAACCTTTTTTACACAGTCACCTATGTATTCCAGCAGACAAAAGATTGGCTGAGTTTTATTTTTCGTAGTTTCCGGTGGAATCTTTTTCTAGCTACACACCTTCCCTCCCACCCCATTCCCAGACCGCTGCTGAGGCTCACTGCTCAGGAGCGCCAGGGAGTGCGTCTCCCTGCCTCCACAAGGCACTCTGCAAATATTTGAGGATGTTTTTTCTATCCTCCCTAAATCTTCTTTACTCCAGGCCGAATACCCCAGGACTACATAAACTCTAAGTTTCTGTCCAGCTGTACAAGTCAATTACAGAAAGAGGTCCCTTGATCTTTGCATGATATTGTTTCAAACAATATTTATTTAATCATTATATATTTCTGAAGCATCTATTTGGGGCCAGTACTTCACTAGGTTTTGGGGATACAACAATAAACAAGAAAATTCGCGCTACATGAGTTTATGTTCCATGGAAGAAAGAATAAGGAGAAATCTCTCCGATATGACTCAACCATGAGTTGAGTGAAGAGGAGAAGAACCCAAGACAGAGTTGCACTGCCTAGATTTGAACTGCACTCACGGGCGGTAGGTCTTTGAATCACTTAATCTCTTGACCTTGCTTTCTTCATTCATAGACGGTATTAAAAACAATGCCTACCTCATAGCATTGTCATGGGAATTAGATGAATTATTACATGTGAAGCCCTTAAAACAGTGCCTGGCACATAGTCAGGGTTCAGTGAAAGTTACTCATGCTTGCTGCCATTTTTAGTACCAGGAAATTAAAGATTCTATGGGAAAGCAAGGCAGCAAGGATGATGTTCGGGGTTCTGCCTGATCAACCAAACCAGGGGTAGAACCGTTTACTGAGACAGGAATACAGGAAAAGGAACAGACCTGGCATAATGTGTTGAGTTTTTATTTGCTCATCTTAGGTTCAAGGGGATGGTAGGACATTCAAAAACAGTCATCTACACCCTGGCTGGTGTGGCTCAGTGGATTGAGCGCCGGCCTGCGTGTGAACCAAAGGGTCGCCAGTTTGATTCCCAATTAGGGCACATGCCTGGGTTGCAGGCCAGGTTTCAGGCCAGGTCCCTAGTAGGGGGCACACAAGAGGCAACCACACATTGATGTTTCTCTCCCTCTCTTTCTCTGTCCCTTCCCCTCTCTAAAATAAATAAATGAAATCTTAAAAAAAAAAAAAAACAGTCATCCAAAAGTGGAGGTGAATTTCTGGAGCTCAGGGGATAGGCATGGGTTGAACTTAGAAATGTCCAAGACCTCACAGTAGCCTAATCACCTTTTTCAAACACAGTCCCTATTCTCAGCCTCTGGAAACCAGTGTCCAACGCTGGCAACAGCGCTTCAGATACACCACTCCAGACCAGCCTGAGGCACATCTACGTCTAGGAACGCAGGGCAATTCTTGACATGTGGTCAAAGACAGCAATCCCCTACATTTGCCAACAGAGTGCCGGTGCTGGGCACACGAAGAGGAGTAATGCACGTGCTCTGCCCCTCAAGGAACTTCCTGCCAGTAAAATCACTCATTTCTCGGGTGGGCATAAAGCTCTGTTCATAATAAAAGAAAGAAAATGTTCTTTGGTGGTTTTTTAGTGATCTCACTTTAATTCCCTGTAGGAGCCCTCATTCCATTGGCTGGCAGAAACTCAACTTCAGTGGATCTGGATTTCCCGCACCCTTTCCCTGGGACTCTGTCTAGGTCCCAGGGAGTCTCCAGAGCCATCCAGGAAGGGGTCTTGGGATTTCGCTGTCATCTGTGCACTCTTGCATCTACCGAGATGGCTGGCCGCCTCTCTGGTTGACACAGCACCTGCTAAGCCACCCTTCCTTCTGTTCCACTTCTCCCGCAGGGCTTTCAGATCTACATTCTCTCTCCCTCCCCCTCCCTACCTCCTCCTCTCCATCCTTCAGCCCTACCCCTTCTCCCTGTCTCCTTAAGGTAGTCATGGGAAATGCCGGGAAGCCAACTGAGCCCCTGTCTAGCACGATGAAGGGGTGGACAAAAGTAGGTTTACAGTTGTGAGTACGTGAAACAGTTTTTTATTCTTGTATTATTTATTTATTTATTTATTTATTTATTAACTATTGCGTGTTTATTTGTATTGTTTGTTTGATAATTATAACTATTATTTCATATTTGTACTTATGTCTTAGCTTTTAGGTAATGATGGCTGGTAATTTAACCTACTTTTGATGACCTCTGTATACCTCAAAGCCCTTCCTATCATAGGTCCTCCAAGGAGGGCTGAGCTCCAGAGAGGACAGGCTGAAGGGTGCCCCTTTGCCAGCGACCTATACTGTCTACTCACTTACCAATTTCTCTCCAAAGCAGGTCCCACGGATAAAAGAAATCTGAAAAATAAAAGCATATTACTATCTCTAAATATTACCATCCCTCACAGTTAATCTGGTTTCTGCCCCTTGAAGCTAGGTGGGTCCACGTGCAAGGCCAGACTCCAGGAACCTTTTGATTCCCTGATCCCCTCTCTCCACTGCCAGAAACCCAGGTCCATGATTTTTCTCCCATTCGGTTTGTGGCCAATACTCAGAATTTGGTGCTCCAGCTTAGGTGGCTTCTCCACCCCCTGGTGTTTCAGGCAGAAGAGTGATGTGATCAAAATCAGAAGCAGGGCCCTGGCTGGCGTAGCTCAGTGGATTGAGCGCGGGCTGCGAACCAAACCTTCACAGGTTCGATTCCCAGTCAGGGCACATGCCTGGGTTGCAGGCCACAGTCCCCAGCAACTGCACATTGATGTTTCTCTCTCTCTCTCTTTCTCCCTCCCTTCCCTCTCTAAGGATAAATAAATAAATTTTTTTTTAAAAATCAGAAGCAGACAGAAAGATCAGAGTCTATTTGCTATAACCTAGATAAGATGTAATGAGGGTCTAAATTTCCCTTCTTTTGAGGGATGCCAAGGCCACCCCAAGTTGCTGGGTAGAAGGTGCAGTGCCATAGTAAAGGCTGAGAGATCAGGGGAATCAGAAAAGCAGGAAGCAGGTCAAGAAGGATCCTAAAAGCAGTACGGAGATGCTCCTAGTAGCTTTTGGTGAGATCCTCCAGCGGGCTCAGCAGGTGCATCAATCACATTTAAAGGGTTAACATAAGATGGTCATGAGAATGGAGACAATGGAAATAAAGTTATCTAAAGAATTAGGTAACCAGTTGTTGTGATGTGGAAATGACCTGGTAAACTCCAATTTGATATTGTAGGGGAGAAAGAAAGGCTTTCTTCTACCCTCTAGTTCAGTGACTGGGGCCTGTCAATTAAATTGACCAAAGACGGATAAATAGGAGAAAGACATACAAATTTTATTTGATGTTTATATTTTAATTTGAAAATATGCATGGGCCCTGGCTGGTGTGGCTCGAGTGGATTGAGTGTGGGCCTGCGAAGCAAAGGGTCACTGGTTTGATTCCCAGTTATGGCACATGCCTGGGTTGCAGACCAGGTCCCCAGCAGGGGGAACGCAAGAGGCAACCCACACACTGATGTTTCTCTCCCTCTCTTTCTCCTCCCTTCCCCTCTAAAAATAAATAAATAAAACCTTTTTTAAAATATTCAAGGAAAGACTTAATAGAAAGGAATTAAAGACTAACAGCCAAAGAGGCAGACACAAGAGCTTATATACCATTTTAACAAACAGTAATAAATTTGTGGGGAATTACAAGACAAAAGACAAGGGGGTGGGCTTCTAGAGGCAGTAAATGGTGGGAAGGTAAACATATGGGGGAAACTAATGAGAGATCAGGGTGGTTTTAGTAAGGTACATCTGTGCAGCCTTGTCTCAGTGCCGCGCTTCTGTCTCGAGTGATAAGGGTAGTTCTCCTCTTATGTGGGTGGGTGAGAGGACCATCTTCACAAAGGGAAATTTATGACCTGCTTTTAGGCTAATGGGAGGAGGGTGGAGAGCTCTTTCTGGAGTTGCTCATCTTAATTGTCTTCAGCTACAAACAATTCTTATGTCATAATGTCCTATTTGAGAGTAGCAAATTCTGATCCCCTTTAATATTCAAGTCTGGGGTGGTTCTGACTTGAGCCCGAGTGAAAAAAGGGTAGCATGCACTCATTCAGAAGAAAAACAAAGTGGGTAAGAAGAGGGAGAGAATGGGTCCAGAGCAGGTTTAGCGGGAGAGGAAGAAAGCAAGATCTGGACTACAGAAGACAGTGCCTTGAGGGCGTGATGCTGGCAGCCTCCAAGGTGGAGCAGTCCTGAGGAATAGCAAGGTCCAGGTTAATGTTGAAAAAGATGAAACTCCTTGGAAATGGACAGGTCCAGGACCTGAGGGCTGTGGACGCTGGATAAGTTGTCCCCTTGTCCACATGGACTCAGAAGCTGCCATGGAAGCTGCTTGAGATGTGAGCCACCGTTCCTGGTGTGGCTGCTTCGCCTCTCTGTAACTACAGCCAGCAAGTAGCTCTTCCTCCCAGCTTTCGTCACTTGAACAATCTGTGAAACTTTAACATTACCCTTCACATCACTGATAGAAATCCTAAACAGGCCTGAGCCAAACACTTACCTTGATCATGCCTGGGGAGTTCCAAATATGCTTTTACAGTTAAGAAGGACTTCGTTTTTTATCATTAGAAAGAAATATCAAGATAACATTCTAGGTATTCAGTTTACTAATCCCTACCTCCAGTTACTTTCCCATGGCAGCTTGATCATAAAGGATGGCAGAGGGGAAAGGGTGAGGTATTTATCTTGTTGTCCATTCCTTGGATTTTATGGTGTATAGGTAAGTCAGATCTCCTGGAATCTATTGAGTCCTTGTCCTATAAATAATAAAGGCTATACTTCTCTCAGTAAGACAGAAAATGCAAGACATAAAATGAAAAAAGGTTCTTGGACTTTCTAGCAGTGATATGTTTTCTGTTGTACCTGGACCTGAAAAATTCAAGTTTAATATTCAATTCTAGGGTAAGAGGGGGCAGAGAGGAAGAACAAGGGGCTGCCGCTGGGCGCAAACAGACTAGATGGCAAGGAGCCCAGTGGAGGGAGACAACTGAGTCGGAGGAGTTGGTTTCTCACCCAGGCCTGGCCCTTCTCGGCCCTGAAAGGGGGTAGAGCACTGGCTGTATTTTGGTTTCATCTCTTCTAAGTGGGGATCACTCTAGTTTACTGTGCCTGGATTAGTAGGTTAGCAGGGGAATAAAGGTAAAACAATGAATGGGAAAACTTTTCACACTCTTAGCCATTGGAGGTATGTACTGTTTTTATTACGGAAGAAACTTCAGGGCCTGCATTTCAAATATTTAGTCTTTGTTGCTATTTATTAACTCTTTGCCCCTCACTATGCATCACACTTCCCACCAGCAAGATCCTTTGAAAACGGAGAGATGAATGAAGAACTGACTCTGGTTGCAGAGGAAAGTTTCTCCTGCGTCTCTAACATAAACCTCTAGGCCCATGGCAACACCAGTGGCAACAAATTATATCTGCGTGTAAAACATATTAAAGAGCAATTTTAAATTTCCCGAAGGCAGAGGGTGCAGTCTGGGAGGAATCACACTCCTTCAACGCATAGGGGAACACCCTGGAATCCTCTTTGGAAAACCCTCTCGCCCAGGCCTGCTGTTCTTACTGGCATTTTTCATTTTTATGTGGATAATTTTCTGATGCTTCTCTCCACCCATAAGTCAGACAACCCAACGTAGCCCAGCAGCTCAGCCCTACAGGTGATTAGAAAAAAGTGTGAATATGTATTCCCTCCCACATGGCCCCACCCGTGATCATTGTCCACTTGGCCACTGCCTCTGCCCCAAAGCTATGTATACATTGTATAGGACTAAGAGGGGTGGCAAAGAGGAAGGATAAAAATCAAGACTTCACCTTCCACTCTCCTTCAGCTCTTGGGGAGAGCTTGGTAATCCTGGACAGCCACCTGCTCCCAGAAGCTGGCGACCCTGGGTGGGTGGCTGACACCACCCTATGTTCCCGTAATGGCCACTGCTCAACAAGTTTGAGTCCACAGGCAGGTAAATGGCTCCTAAATAGTTCGCTAAAGGGTAACTGTTAAGATTACTAATAGTATGCTCTATGCTGTGGGATATTAAGGGAAATATGACCCAACTTGCCTTGGAGAAGTTTAAGATTTATTCATCCAGGTGGTTAGTGTTTCTTATGTTCTAATATAGAAACTTGTGTCTGACAATAGCCCAGAAAACAAAGGTCTAGTGCCCTGCCTTTCAGCAGGAAAACAGCTTCGGTTTGCATGTAAAGCCCTTGAGGCTTGGATAGGTTGAGTAATTTTCTCAAGGTCATTCATTTGGCTGGGCTGAGAACCAGGACTTCCCCCTAGCCTCCTGGTTCTCTGTAAGACAATGCTCATATGCCTTCAGGTCTTGCCTTCCAAAAGTGTCAAGTACAAAGCTGTAAAAATTGATTACTCTATTGTTTTGACTCACCTTAAGAAATTTGGGTCATCTCAGACTGAATGCCCAGAGCTGTCTCCAAACCAGTGACGGGCCAGGGGCAGAGGATGAGGTGGATGCCTCCCACCCAGAGGAACACAGGTGTGCATGAAGAGGGAGGGGCAAAAAGCTATACACAATGTAACAGCACAGTGATAACAAAGGAAAGAGCTTGAATATATTAACAGCATTTTCTTTTTTAAAAATGTGGCAGGGTAGAAAAAGGAAGAAGCAGGAATGGCCTCAAGAAATGTAAGTACAAAGACATGTTGATTAAGAAATGCGGGCAGTTGCCTGAAAGAAATAAAAAAGGAAAGTCAAATGAGGATAGGCTCTGCCACTACAGGAAATTAGAGAAAATGAAGATCCTTCCTTCCTTTACATCTGCCTGGCTCTCTCAGGCCGGTGCTATCTCTCTCTCTCACACACACACACACACACACACACGAGTGGGGCAGGGCTAATAATCATTGTGAACACAGCACAAACCACCACATCATAGCTCACGATCATCCTGTTTCAAGGTTGCCACAACTCCAAAACTTGAGACTATTTATTCAAAGAGTTTTTCAAATGCTGTGGGCTACAAAAGCCTCTTGACTTTTCTATTCCTTGCCTTTAAACTCAGCTGAAAGTCCTTTTCTTCTCCCCCTACCTCCCTGAGATGGGAGAATGCGATA
The DNA here is from genome assembly GCA_004024845.1 of Tonatia bakeri. Classification (NCBI taxonomy): domain Eukaryota; kingdom Metazoa; phylum Chordata; class Mammalia; order Chiroptera; family Phyllostomidae; genus Tonatia; species Tonatia bakeri. The sequence goes on along the minus strand of PVIA01001552.1, from coordinate 117,411 downwards.
TCATTAGGAGTTCTGAGATGGCGAACAGTGGAGCGCTGTCTAGTTGACCGGAAACTTAAATCCACTGGCGGCACTTCCAGCGGTAAAAGCAGCACATCAGAGCTCTGCCCTCGTGGTGGCTCAGAAAAACTCCTGTCTGCGTTGGCCACACTTTCCTTAAACCCCTCAGCATCCTCCCTCACAAACTCTGTTCAGATTCATCTTTTTATTTTCTTTTAATTAGTAGACTACTTTCAAAACAGTTTTAGGTTTACAAAAAAAAGAATGAGCAGAAAATAGAGAGTTCCCAGGTTCCCTGTCCTCCCTCCCCCAGGTCCCCTGTTACTAACATCTCACAGTGATGTGGTGCCTTGGTTACAGCTGATGAGCTAGTGTTACTACTTTATCATTAACTGAAGTCCAAGTTGACATTAGGGTTCACTCTGCGTCGGACAGTCTGTGGGTTTGGACAAATGTGTATTGATGTGTATCCGGTATCATACTGAGTGGCTTTACTGCCTGAAAACTCCCTGTGTGCTCCACCTGTTTATCACTCCCTCCCTCCCCACCCCCTGGCAACCACCCACCTTTTTACTATCTCTATAATTTTGCCTTTTCCAGAATGTTACGTCGCTGGAATCATGTAGTACGTATGTTAACTTTTCGGATTCTTTCACTTAGCAATCAAAAGAATCAGGTTAAGGTTCCTCTATGTCTTTTCATGGTTTGGTAGCTCATTTCTTTCAAGCGCTGAATACTATGTTATTATCTGGATAGCCCACAGTTTACTCATGCATTCACCTACAGGAGGATAGTGTGTGTGGTTGTTTCCAAGTTTTGGCAATTATGAATAAAACTGATATAAATACCTGTGGGCAGGTTTCTATGTGGACATAACTTTTTATCTCCTTTGGGTAAATACCGAGAAGCATGACTGCTGAATCATATGGTAAGAGTATGTTGACTTTTGTGAGGAACTGCCAGGCTGTCTCCTAAAGCGACAGTACCATTCTGCATTCTCACCAGCAATGAGTGAGACTGCTTATTGCTCCTCATCCTTGCTAGCTCTTGGTTTTGTCAGTGTTTTGGGCTTTTAACAACTCTAATAGGTATGCAGTGGCGCCTCGTTGCTGTTTTCATTTGCAGCTCCCTAATGATACATGATGTTGCGCGTCTTTTCATATTCTCATTTACCATCTGCACATCTTCTTTGACGAGGTGTCTGTTCAGATCTTTGGCCCATTTTTTAAGTGGGTTGTTTGTTTCCTTACTGCCGAGTTTTAAGAGTTCTTTGTGTAACCCTGACTGGTATGGCTCAGTGGGTTTGGCATCGTCCCTTGGACTGAAATGTTGCCAGTTTGATCCCCCATCAGGGCACGTGCCTGGGTTGTAGCCAGGTCCCCAGTTGGGGCATGTGTGGGAGGCAACTGAATGATGTTTCTCTCACAATCAATATTTCTCTCCCTCTCTTCCCTTCTCTCTAAAAGTTAATTAATTAGTTAATTAATTTTAAGAAGAGTTCTTTTTCTATTTTAGATATCAGTCCTTTATCAGGTGTGTCTTTCGGAAATATTTTCCTCCAGCTGGTGGTTTGTCTTTTCAGACTCTTAAAGGTCCATCTATTTCTCTGAATCATTGTGTTCTCTATACTTTTCCTCTCTCTTTCCTTGGAAAGATCTTGAATGTTTGTCTGAAAACTGGGGGAAAGGAAGGCTCTGTATGTAAACTCTCAAAGTCCTAGGAGGGAAGTCAGACAAACCCGAGTCCTGAAACCACCTGACAATCCAAGATCTAAGGAGAATCAACTACTAGCAGCTACAGCTCTGAGCTCGGGGACTGAGGTCTGGTCCCGGCCCTGCAGAGCCTTGAATGGAACACCGTGAAAAAAACCGGCATGCTGTGAGCCCACTGCCAGCTCTCACAGGGAGCGCCCCAAGCACAGTGGTGTGTGCAGCAGCCCTCAGTTGCTATCCCCTCCTTTCTCGAGGTTGAGAAAATCTGTGGCTAATAAGTGGATGGACCAGCTGGCTTTCATCAGCTCATGAACAATGCATGCAAAACGGAATAATAAATCAAATCTAAAAGAGTTAGAAAGGCTACAGTACATCTCACCAGTAAGTTTATTATTTTCCACGTCGGCTCAGCTCTGGACTATATCAGAGAAACTGATGGTGCTCTCTGACACGGCCCAGACCACCAAAAGAGATGGCACGGACAGGGTCACGTTCGGGCACACGTGCACAGAAGCACAGAGGATTCAGAAAGACTGAGAAAGTCATCTAAGGGACAGAGAGGCCCAAGGACTGGTGATCTCGGGAGGAAGTCTGAAGTACCTTCCCTAACCTTCAGCCTCACGTTTGCCCTGATTACCCTGTGCAAACAGGATGAACTCGTTGGGTCGGTTTGCTGGCTTTTCACTATTGCTAAACACAGGTCCCAGGAACCGTGTTTGATCACTCACTCTGCTGCCTTTTTGAGGCTGTCTCTCTGTTAGGCACCGTGGGATAGAAGAAAATAACCCTTTTTACAGAGAAACAAGAGGGACCAGAAAGTCAGCTGTAACGAACCCAGGCTGACTGGGCCATGCATGGGCAAGCCCACAAAGATTTATCTAAAAGCGAACTGTTCCCCACCCACATAATTAATTCCAAATAAACATAAAATAAATTCTGGAGTGTTAAAAATATTCTGTTGCTTATGATGACTTCATCTACCCTTTTTTGTATGTATATCAAACAATTTACCAAAATCTCTTTCTCTCTCTGTCTCGGCTGCTGCTGACCTCAACATGGGTGGTGTAGCTGACTCGAGTGATCCCATGCAATAGGGCCCAGCTACCCCTGGGTTTCACTGGACCACTACCCCAAACCCAAAGCTGGGCCCGCCCATCCTGGGTCATCACAAAGTCTGAAGAAGATCACTAATTGGCAGACATCACTCATTCTTAGCTGTTTTTCATGGTCTGCCCTATCTTTTCCATCAAATTTAGAAAGACATATTGTGGTGACATGAGTTTGGTACAGTGGTGGCTGAAGGAGGAAGGGCGTCTCAAAGTCCTGTTGAGTTCTTCTTGCCAGTTACTTGGATACTCCTCCCAGGCAGCTGACAAATCTGTAAAAATTAGACATTCATATCTATCGATAATAAGTACTACTGAGCTGTTACCTGTTCTGGCTTCTTTGTCATGTGACCAGTAACATGTGAAATTAAAAATAAATAAATACATTTTTAGACACTTTCAAGATTGGGAAATACTAATTTTCTACCCAACCTTGAAATTGTAATTTCTGTTTCCTGGCAACATTTAACCTTTACATTGCTTTTCAACTTAATCCGACTTTGCTTCCCGCCATCCCCTACATCACCCCTCCCTCACCCTTCCCTCCTGCTTCTCTGGCCCTTTTCACAATTCTTCCATTGTGAACTGACAGTTTTTATCCTGGGACCCGTGGACACCCAGCACTCCAGATCTCTCGGCCATCCCAGGGGGAAGCCAAGTGTGTCTCTTTCTTACTGCTGATAACTTGAATGTAAAACGTATAGGAGTGAGTTACTCAAGGGAAAAGGGTATTCCTTTCCTCGAAATTTCTTTCAGAAATAATTCTCCTGCTGACAGTGGGTCGGTTTGAGTACTGCTCTGCCTAAATTCTGAGGAAGACAAGGTAGGAGACTTCTGCCGGAGGGATGTGTTACTGGCAAACACGGACAATTCTTCTGATCAGAGTCCGAATGCAGGGCAACTTCCCCATCACAGATGGCAGTCCTGCACCTCTCACTTCAAGGAAAAAGACTTCAGCTTGTTGCTCCCGATATAAAATATATTTATGACTACTACTAACTAGCATTGTTGAAGAAGAGGGACAATTCTACCCAAAGCTATAGAGCAACATAATCAGACTCAGTCCAAGATGAATATGCTCATTCTCATCCGTTTGCTTCCTAGAAATCTGATCTCGTGACTGTAATTACTTCACAGAGGATCTATTTATTACAACTGATACCGTGATAAAACCGTTAGTGGGGGAGGCAGGGGGAGCTAATCTACCTATGTTATTGGGTAAATAATTATAAGTTGAAGCAAAATTATGAATAAATGTCCCACTGTTCTTACACAGGTTGACTATACTGAAATTAATGACTAGGACCTGGAGATGCAATTCATTTAGATAGAATGCCCAACGTAGAGTGTGGGCTTTCGTGTCAGACAGCAGATGGGGCGGGGGGTGGGGGGAGCTCAGGACTTAGAACCTGAGGCCCCGACCCCTGTGCTTGGTGTTATCTCTCAGCTAACTTCCCCCAGCTCGTCTGGAATGCAACTTCGGGATGCAAAAGTGTTCACCAAGCCTGTACTTAGGGGATAAAAGGTTCTTTTTCATGTTGAGGCATTTAAGGGATCACTAAACAAATGCAAATTCCACTCTAAATGCCTGGGCTAACTAGCCACTGCCACAAAGGAGAGCGTTTGGGCATTCATTCAAGGAAAGGTTTAATGTTTCTAGAACAGAGATGGCATTTTTTTAAAATATCGTTGATATTTTATGCTTTTACAATGGAAATTGTGAACATATACAAAAGAGAAGAAAATATTAGAATGAACCCTTGTATAGTCTTCAAATTTCAATAATTATTAACATTCTGCATTAACATTTCATCTATGCCCTCCAGCCTTTATTTTTAGAACACAGATGGCATTTTAAAACAACCATTCCCCCTGTTAAAAAAATTTTTTTAATTAGTAAAATAAAATAAAATTGTAAAAATGCCATCCCGCGCCATACATCAAAATGTAATTTTGTATAAGATGTGATTATGTATAAGATGTGATTATATATAAAATGTGGACTTTTTTCATTTGTGTTCATGTTTCCACAAGGACTCAGTAGCTGTTCAAGTATAGTTCAAAAATTATTTTCAACAGCCCTTTTTGCTGTCCTCTTGTACCGCATCAAAGCAGCTGAAACCCTGTATTTAATTTGAAAAATGCATTCTAAAATGCCCAAGTTCTTAAGCCTCAGAGGGGAACAAGGCAAAGCTAAACCCTTCACAAACAGTAACAGAAATGATCTCATTAAGCATCACTGTCCGAACACGCCTTCTCTAAAAACAGACCAGGCAGTGAGCAGTGGAAGGGCAGCGCTGGCTCTTATTTCATCTCCACCTAAAGGTTTGTCTCTTTAGTGAAAGCTGAAGCTGAGGTTCTTCTCAGACCTTGCTTGTTTTAGAAGAAAAGAAGAACATTCCAAAGGAATTACTTTGAAAACTAAAATGTATAGTTTAAATAATGCTATTGCCATTGGTCATAACCTGAAACACAAACTCAGCAGCACAGTAAGGCTAATGTTCACACTGATCTTCCCGCTAGTTTTGATGGCTCTGCTGCTCCGCACCCAGCCCCAGTCATTCAGGGCAGCGACCGATCGTCAACTTTTCACCTCACACACACATAAACTAGTTACTGAAATTCTGTGGCACACCTAAAAATATAGTTTTTGCTGATCTGAAAAAAAATAAGTGCAATTTTGATTGTTTTACAAAACAAATATTAATAATATTATTATCCTTTCTGCTCCAAAGTAACTTTTGAAAAAATCTATACTTGCAAGTATATACTTGCATAGAAAGATTTCTGGTACCAAGAATTAACCAATCACATATAACCTTATTATGTGACATGACCAATAAAATGCAACTCTATTACATGACCTATATATTTATGGTACATGATATTCATACCAGATGGCTATTGTGGTGGCTATTGTCATCTTTTTAATTGGACAATCTAAGAGAAAAGAGGTCAGTGCCACTGGTGTTGCATGTTTTAAAAATTCTCACTGATTTAAGGCAACACAAGCACTTTCTGTTCACAGCCATTGTTTGAAGGGAAAACAAAGCTTTCTGCCACTTAACAGACCAGGAGCTAGTTAATAATTGCTGTGACTGATACAATTCAACAAAATATTTTTTTCATATTTACTGTGTGCTTGGGGGAAATCAGTGAAAAAATAATCATAAAGAGTCTCTGCCCTTGTGGACTTCCATTCCAGTGTGGGGAAATAAATAACAAACATTATAAAAAGTCGATATTTCCTATGCATGAAAGTATTGAATAGAGTGAGAAGGTGAGGGAATAAGCAGAGTGGACAGCACGTGGCAGGGAAGAGCATTCTAGGCTGAAAGAAGAGCTAGAGAAGGTCCCGGAGGCTGGAGGACAGCCGGATTACTGGAGGGACAGAGAATGTCCAGTGTGGCTGGGGTAGGCTGAGCAAGGGTGGTGGCAAAAGCAACTCAGAGAAGTCAAGGGGGAATATGTAGGAAAATGATAGCAGAATGTATCACCCCAAAATACACCTCTTTGGCATAAGGAGTATTTTGAGCTAATAATTTTGAGAAACAGCAGGCAGAAGAGAAGCTCTGAGAACAGTTATTGCTCTGTAAGGGACTATCACATTTGTAAAAGAAATCTCCATTTGCATGGGTCTCTCCTTCTTTGGTACCAGGAAGGAAGGTTGGCTAAATCACAAGAGACTCTTATTAATGGAGAAGGCGCCACTTAAAACTGCACAATAAACCTCACCCTTGTTTACCATGCTTTTCCTGGTAATCTCCTAATAACTGACCTCCCCACACCCTTCTGCCTTTTGTCTTCAGCGGAACGTGGTGTCGAAGCTGGAGTTCTAAACCATCTAAAGGAGTTATTCATTTTTCCATGTGTCTCCCACGTATCTAAACTTCTCTTTGTTTTTCTCTTGTTAATTGGTCTTTTGTTATAGGGGGTTCAGCAGAGAACTGAAAGGGTAAAAGAAAAGTTATTTTTCCTCCCCTACACAGGGACCCTCATTTATCGCTCTTGAAGACTTCTTGCTGAGAGGGTTTTGTCTTAGAAAAGTGACACATTTCATGGCAGAACCTTTGTCCCCAGAGCATTTGTTCCACATCTTCAAACATCAGACATGGTTTAATTTTTCTCACTTGCATGAGTCATTCTGCAAATCTCCATTTATTGCCATTTTTTCTTTAACATTTAACTTGCAAATGCCTTGTGCATAGCTCTTTCTTTTTATTTGCAGAAAAGATCTTCCTTTTGGAACTGTTTGTCCTCAGATAAGTGTTGTAAATCTTACCTTTTTGTTGGCCACAAAATTGTTAGCTCTTCAAAATGGCATTTGATTTTAATTCAGACATAAAATTTTCTTTCCAGCCACACTTGCATCACAATTATGAACTTTACCAACTAAGACATTTTATCTCTTTCCAATTCCCAGTCCCTAAACCCTCCATGTTCTGCTCCCACTCTTACTCCTCGGATCTGTTTTCTGTGCCCTTTTAAAAGCTGTTATCTCCCTATTATTCAGAAGAGCATTATCCATCCTGTGCCTCAAACATACCCTTTGCATATTGACTTATTCCTTCCATTTTAGTCATTTCAAAGCATCATTACAAGAGAAAAGCTAGAGGTAATATTTTATAAAACACATTTACCTATATGTGATAGAGACAATGTCGTTTCATTATTTCACCAAATCTCATCTTATTCTTTTTTTCTTTCCAGATAGTTGACATTTTCCAGCTTACCTTGCAGGTTTATTGGGGCCATGTGACTCAGTACTGACTAATGGAGGATAGGTGGAAGTGACATATGCTACTCCCAAGTCTAAACATTAAAAATATATAATTTTCAGCTTCCAGGCAAGATGGTGACATAGGCAGACATGGCTTGCCTCTTCACACAACCACATCGAAATTACAACTAAAATATAAAACAACCATCATTCAGGGAAGTCAGAAATCGAGTTGAATAGAAGTCTGACAACTACGGAATTGAAGAAACAACATCCATCCAGACTGGTAGGAGGGGCATGGACACAGAACAGGCTGGCCCTATAACCACACAGATAAAAATTAGGGAGGGATATCTCGGAAATGAGGCATCCCAGACCCACACCAAGCCCCTCAGCCCATGGTTCCAGTACCAGGAAGATAAGTCATCACAACTTCTGGCTGCAAAAAGCAGCAGGGATTGAGTCAGTGGAGGAAGTTACTGGAGCTTTAAGCAGTTCCTCCTGGGGAACCCACACATGGACTCACCTACTCAGACTTGCTCCCTCTGAGCTCCAGCACCAGGGCGGCAACTTGAAGGGCACCAGTGGTATATAGGGAGAGACTGAGGTGTCTGGTGTCAGGGGGAGCAGAGGCCATTGTCCCTTCACTGAGCCTTCCCTGCACAGATCTGATAGGCTGCTGCCATATCTGAGACTCCATCAACCTGGCTAACATAGTTTGACTCACCTTGGAGATCCCCAGAGACTCGGGCCCACTCAAGATACTTCCCCATAAGAACTGCTGGTTTTAGCTCCTAAATCCTATCAAACAAGCAACAACTGGCTTCCAGTGAGTCCTAACAGTAGCCAGATTAGGGACACAGCTTAGTTTCATCTAGTAATCTTCAAGCCCAGAACAAGTAGCAGCCCTCTCAGATTGCTTTACAGTTCAGGGAGGGTGCCCCAGGCAAAACACAACCAGAGGCTGACCTTGGACTGAACCTGGGTGGATAACTACAATTGGCCAACCCGCCCAGTGGACAACTACATATCACGTCTCGGCATCACCACTGTGTGCCTGCTCAGCAGATCCTCTGTGAAGGGTGGAAGTTGGTGGTCAGTGGTCATAGCCAATCCTTGCAGCTGACTAGCCTGGGTAAATCCCTCCCATTGATCTGCCAACAGCAACCAAGGCTCAACTACAAGACCAGGGTGTACTCAGCCCACACGAAGGGCACACCACAAGTACCCAGCTTGGGTGATAGGGGAAGCTGTGCCACTGGACCCTACAGGACACCTACTACATTAGGCCATGCTACCAAGATATGGGGTCATAGCAGCTCTACCTAATACGTAGAAACAAACACATGAGGCTGCCAAAATGAGGAGACAAGGAAACATGGCCCAAATGAAAGAACAGATCAAAACTCCAGAAAAAGAACAAAACAAAATGGAGATGAGCAATCTATCAGATGCAGAGTTCAAAACACTGGTTATAAGGATGCTCAAGGAACTTAGTGAGGACCTCAGCAGCATAAAAAAGACCAAGTCAGAAATGAAGGATGCACTAATTGAGATAAACAACAATTTACAGGGAAACTACAGTAGAATGAATGAAGCTGAGAATCAAATCAATAATTTGGAACATAAGGAACCAAAAAACAACCACACAGAACAAGAAGAAGAAAAAGAATCCAGAAAATGAGGATAGTATAAACAGCCTCTAGAACAACTTTAAGAGGTCCAACATTCACCTCATAAGGGTGCCAGAAGAAGGAGCAAGAAAATGGGAATCTATCTGAAAAAAATAGTGAAAGAAAACTTCCCTAATTTGATTAAGGAAATAGACATGCAAGTCTAGGAAGCACAGAGAGTCCCAATTATGATAGATGCAGAGAGGTCCACTCCCAGACACATCATAATTAAAAGGCCAACGGTTAAAGATAAAGAGAGAGTCTTAAAAGCAGCAAGAGAAAAGAAATTAGTTACCAGAAGGTTGCCAGATGTGAGAGAGAAAGGGGAAAATTGGTGAAAAGGTGAGAGGATTAAGAAGTACAAGTAGGTAGTTACAGAATAGCCATCAGTATGTAAAGTACAGTATAGGAAATGGAATAGTCAAAGAACTTATACATATAACCCACGGACATGAACAATGGTGGGGTGATTGCCTGAAGGAATGGGGGGTGCTGGGTGGAGGGGGACAAAAGAGGAAAAATCAGGACAACTGTAATAGCATAATCAATAAAATATTATTAAACATATATATACATATATATAATTCTCTCTTTCTTCAGTAATCTTGGAGGCCACATGTTGAAGTTATATGACCAGATAATGGGAATGTGGATCCCAGAATTTCCAGAAGGAAGAGGATCCCCACTAACCCTCATCTGAATCCACTTTAGTTGTGTTAAGCCACTGATGTCACTGAGGTCAGGTATTATTTTTTATTGTAACACAATCTCTAGAGCATTCTATTACCATATCCTTTTTAACTTAGTTCTTGTTTCACTCCCCCATCTCCCAAAAATCATTTCACTGGAGAAACCAGAGCTCAGTGAAGCCTGTGGCCTAGCTAAGCAAGTGCAACCAGTAAAAGAGGCAACCAGCTCTTGGTCCTCTCTTTGTCAGAACTACCCTGTTTCTGGGGCTCTCAGTATGCACTTCCTGTTCTTTGTCACGTAAGGAAGGAAAACATATCTTTCCCTCTACCATTCTAGGATCTCTGGTTGGACCTTGTAATTTAGACTGATGAAATACAGATTACAAGAAGAAAAAACCCAGAAGTTTATTAACATGTGCATTGTGCATACACATGGGAGCACTCAGAAATTAGTCACTCAAAGGGGTGCTTAGAATGTGGACTTACGTGACATCTTAGCAAAGGAAAAGAATTTAGAGAAATGACAAGACAAAGAAAAAGGACTTTGAGTTTCTAATACAGCAAACTGTGGGAAGGCAAATATGTGAAAGGTCCAGGCAAGTCAGTAAAATCTGTTACATAGATTGCTCTGGTACCATCTTTGGGCTGACACAGGTCTAGAGTTGTGTCCAGTGATTAACTTCTGTCCTGGTAGATAGGGGAGAAGGGACACTTTTACAAATTTGTCCTGCTTTCAGGAAAATAGGGGAAGAACAGAGAGCTTTTCCTGCATTTGCCTTTTCTCACTTGCCTTCAGCTTAAAACAATTCTTATTCCATATTGGTACATTTTGGGGTGGCATTTTCTGCCACCCTTCAGTAGTGGTCTACAGCTCTCTTTGAGCCATTCATCCCTAATTATCTTCCAGTTAATCTCTTCAAAAAGGGCATTACTCTCTCTCTAATATTCAAGAAGACACAGAATGGACATTCTGCAACTGTGACCTACAGAGGGATAATGGCAAACCTCTCTAATACTTAGCTTAAACAACCAGAATAGCCACAGTTTCATGCTTCTAAACAGTAAGGCAAAACAAACAAACAAACAAAAAAAGACCCATGTATCACAACAGGCACTGTAAGGGAAAACCAAAACCAAAATCACCAGGTACTAGGGACTGGAGCAAATCATATAAGTCAGGCTTCCCCTGTACCATGTTGTGTGAATCCTCGATGCCATCTAGTCATTCTGCAGTCATGCTACCCTTTATGATTAATGACGCCTCCTAAAAGACGGGGGGACACAATTCTTCGTGTATGTGTATTTGTGTGTGTGTGCCCAGGCTTTTGAGATAACTCTACAAACATCCTTTTACCTACTCTGGTCTCCCAGCTTCCAGTTGAAATCTCCAGTAGCCCAGTCTCCCCAGCAAGGGATCTGAACACATAAATTAGGTCATGGCAGCCCTCCACTGAAAATTCTTAGTTTCTTCTTGTAGCACCGAGACCAGACTCCAGATGGAACTGTGACCTCCAAGATTCTGCATGGTCATGACCTACCTATCTCTCACCTCCTCTCAAAGGTCACCCCATTCCCCACTCTCCAACCACTGTCCTTCCAGTGGCTCTCTCACCTCCACTTTTGCCTTGGCCTGCAATGCTTTGCCCTGCTCCCTTCATGTCTGGGTTATTTTCATTCTTCATATTTGTTTCTAGATGTTACCTCCCCAGGAAGGTCACCTTGACCTTGCTCATGAAGAAGGTCCTTTCCCTATTGTTTTCTAACCTACTAGCTAATCTCTTCGGAAAACTTATTATAGCCTACAGTGATCTTATCCATCTTGTGTTTACTTGCCTGCTTTCCCCACCAGAACGTTGGGTTCATAAAGGTGAAATAATAATAGCTAATACTTTCTTCGTGCCAAGCACTGGCTTAAGCTTGCAAGCTCACCCTGCCAAATATCTCTCAGAAGCAATACTTTTGCTGTTTTAATACCCATGCTTCATATACTACATATATCTCTTAACAGAGTTTGTTTGTTTGCTTACTTGCTTGTTTTTTTTTTAATGGCCTCACATTTATTAATGATCCAACCTACTACTGAAGTAAAAATGTCAAGAAAAAAAATAATAATCCAATTCCCAACAAAATGCCAAACTGTCCCCAGAGTGGTGGTCTTTTCTGTGACTTCAAGAGGCAGACAACATGAATAGAGTGTAAATATGAGACATCTCTGATGGGCCCTTCCTTATAGAACCAGTTTGGTTTTCTCCAATGTCATGTGTGATTCTTTATAAACCCAGTTTGGTTCTTCTCCAATGTCTCCTCTTGGAGTTGTACCTGATTTTATTACCAGTTTTCATTCGAATCCATTGGGGAATGGGCCAATTCTGCTTTTGTTTCTTGGCCAGGAACCTCTTGATCCTGAAAGTCTTGTGAGAAGACATGGTGAAGAAGAACGATCCTCACGTACCACAATGACGGAGAAAGAGTGCTTACTTGCTTGTTTTAAACTGGTGGAAATTTTATATTTCTATCTCCAAAAGTTTAATATGTTTCATCAAAACAATGTGAGGGAAAGTTTTTCCATTGCCTTCCAAATTCAAGCAGCAGGGCAATAACAGCAGTACTAGACATTTCGAAAAGCACAGCGAGTGCCCGCAGAGGGGATACAGTCTTTGGAAACTGCTGACCCACACAGTGACTTCTCAGAGCACCACGCTCAGAGTGAGTCATGCCTTGTCACTGGCACTTGTCCTGAATGCATTTACCAGTGCTTTCCATGATGAGCCATTGTTTTTGCTGAGAGCTGTACAATAAGTACCAGAAAAGTTGAGAAAGTTTTGAAGAAAATTGTGGATAAGGAATTAAAGGAACAAAAATAGTAATTACAATGGGAGAGATGTTACTGTACACAAAGTAACTACTTAAATTTCCTGGTCATCAATGTATTAAACATTTTGCATCCACCCTAAATGTGATCACTGTTACTCATACATATGTATGTCAGAGAGAAAAATACTCTTTCTCTACCTGCTTAGGGTTTTTTTTTTTTGGGGGGGGTCATGCAAATTAAACTGACAAAAGACAGAGTAGCAAGAAAAAGGACAAATTTTTATTTACACATATGTGCGAGTTCACCAAAAAATGCAGCTTAAAAGGGTGGAGATGGTCAGAATTTAGTTTTTATACCATCTCAACAGGGATGGGGGAAGCAGAGCAGCCCTTCCGCGAGAACAAACGACCTCGCGCAGGACAGGAGAAGCACACGAACGCAAATGCACCTTTCGAATGGCACCTGCGCCCGTCTGAGGACAGATGAGAGGTGTGATAGTTCGGAGATTAGAGCTGCTTCTGGGGAGACGATTATGAACACTGAGTGGTGGCTTATCTCTTCAGGTGTTCTAGTGTAGTTGTGCCTTAGGAAATTGGTTGGGACTTTGGGGGTTGATGGTGTTGATGTGTGATGTGTTATAATTTTTCGCTTTTAAAATAATGTGAAATAAAACCCAGATAGCATCTTCACATAGAAAACTTCATTTGAAGATGCAGATTACTGATATTTACTAGAATGCCAGTGTTAACTCATTTCAAACCAATGCCTGTCTTCTGTGGTAGGTATTTTATTCACCTTCCTATTTATGCGAGGCATGTAAACGTTAGGAAAGCATGTCCACAATTTTAATGGAAGTAAGTAATAGGGCTTGGACCTGAACCCAGATAACCTGAATTTAAAATCTGGCTTCTCAACCACTGCAGAAACTGTGGGGGCCTCTCCCAAGGGAAGGTCCACATCCATCCAATGCACCAGATAGTCCAATGCCTGACAGGCTCAGCCCAGAGTAGGTGACCAATTCCTTGTCCCAAATAAATGAATGGATTTGACATCAAAATTATTTTGAGCTAAAGAAGCAGAAAATGAGAGAAAGTTCTCTCTACCTGTCCCTGTTCTGCCTCAAAGCAGGATATAGAGTCTGCTCTGGAAACAGACTCTATCAGGTGGCCCCAGAGGAATCTGCAAACAAACATTACTTTCTTAGTTTCATCTCGTATGTCTGCTTTCCCACAGTTTGCCACCCTTGGCAAACAGCGTCCTATCATTTCTCTACAAATTTACTTTTGTTTATTGAAGACATAAGCCAGAGTTCCAAGTCACCTCCCTGAGTTCCTCTTTCCCTGAGTTTCTCCCGTGAACTTCAGTTTTCTTTTCTCTCATTAACCTGTCTTTTGTTACAAGAGCCCCAGGCAAAAATTTAGAAGGGTATAAAGACAAGATTTTTTCCTCCCTTACAGATGATGAATTGGCAGATTAAAAAAAAACAACACTGATTAAATTTTGCTAAAATAACCGGCCTGTAATCTTCATGAAGATCTTGAAAGAGTTCCTGAGGAACTCTTCTAGATTGAGGAAAATCAAAGAGATATGAGAGCTAAGTGCAATGGGTGATCCTAGATTGGGGTTTATTTTTATTTTTTTCTCTGAAAAAAATGCTATTGGGGCAATTGGTAAAACTTAAAAGGGGACTGTCAATTACAGTGTAGTAACTGACAGGACTGACAAGACACCTGTATGTTACAAAGATTATTTCGAAGTGGAAACCTCTGAGCCACCACAGATGCAGAAAGAACTCTTATCTGAACTTTCCTTACCCGACTAAAGAGAACTTCATGAGATTCAGCTGCCATGGCTGCCACAAGGGAGGCCTGACCTTGGACACAAGGACATTCCAAACGATTGTGTAAATAAGCCTCATCCCAACCTCCCTCCTTCAAAGCTCTAAACACCACCAACCCCTCCTCCCTGCTTGTGAAGTTGGTATATAAACCATTACAACCTGTAGTTGTTCAGGTTTCCTCTTCATCTGAAAGCTCCTACCTGTATAAACAAATTTTTCTTCGGTTAATATGTCTATTGTTAGTTCATTCACAGGCCCCCAGTATTTGATTATTGAAATGGTAGAAGAAAAATTTCCTCCCAACATAATCGATCACTATTTGCTTCCTGATTTTGACGGTGGTATTATGGTTATGGAAGAGGGTGTCTTTGTCAGGAGGAAACTCAGCTGCTGTGAGCAGTTTGCCATGATGGCTACAGGATTCTTTTTAAGTTGGAGGTGAATTAAGTTTGCACTCCCTTACAGGGAGGAGCGGGCACTTTCATGGGAGTGGAGGGATGGGAGATGGTGGCCACGTACCTCAAGGCTATCGCCATGCCTATCGACAGAGGCCAGAGTCAGTGGAGTCCAGAGAAACTCCCTCCAGGCTCAGCCTACCGAAGGTCAGGGTCTTTAGGCACCTGTGGCAAAACCAATCAGGACAAGAGCAAAGGGTAGAACTTCCAGTGGTTCTCTTATGCATGTCTTGACTTACTGACACCCCACTGGGGGCCTTTACCATCAATCGCCTTGTGTACCCACTTTACAACCCACTTGCACTACTCCAAGTGAGCCTGTTGGTGATGCGAGGCACAGTGAGTGGGTTCAGAACATAGCACCCCAGAATGTGCCAGTCTGACACATTGACTATTTTGAACATAAACAAGGGCCTCTGAAAAACCAGTATAAGAAAGGAACTCTGTCTTCCATTTTTCTTCCTTTAAACAGGAGATAAACGCCCATATGAAAGGCCTTCGAGGCACCTGGAGAAAAAGAACGTTCTGGTCACCAGAGATAGGGAGTTGAGGCCAAGGAGAATTTGTACAGACAAACACTATCAAAAGAACCCTCACCTTGCTCTAGTCTCTCCATATACAGGGTGGGGCAAGAGTAGGTTTACAGTTGTTCATATGGAAAGTGATACAATAATTAACAAATAATATGAGAAAAAACTCTGTGTTTCACGTACTCACAACTGTAAATGTGCTTTTGCCCCACCCTGTACTTTAGTTACTTTCTCAAAATTACTACCCTGCTCAACCTGGTATAGAAACACTCAGGCCTAACTGCTTTTTTAGGTCTTCATTTTCCTGCTAAGACGTACATACAAAAAAATAAAATAAAATCTGTATGCTTTCTCCCATTAATTTGTCCCATGCCAACTTAATTCTCAGGCCCAGCGGGAATGCCTGAGAGGGAAGCAGAGAAGCCTTGGCTCCCCGCAGCCCCAGCGAAGTGCCTGGCACGGGAAGGAGGACTCTAGAGCTAACTGCCACCGAAACGGATTTTTCTTTTTCTTTTTCAGATTTGCTACCATACACTTACCTGGGTCATTCTCGATAGTGACTGACAAAGGAAGGTGGAGCACTGACCACATTTATAACATAGTCTGACAAATGACCTCATGGGAAGAACAGTTTAGGTCTGGGCTCTCTGATTCCCCGCTGACACCGGGATGAATGCCACCCGTCTTCAGGAGGTCATGCACTCAGTTGAGGCAAAGGAATTCTTCGCCCCTTCACCACACCTTTGTCCCCTGACGCTTCCCCTCCCTGCCTGGGAACCTGGCTGACTCACTCAGGTTGGTGAGGGTGGCTCTCAACTTAGATACACTGAGAAGTGGGGCTTCTAGTTTCTTCTTCACCTCTCAGTACAAGCCATAACTGCCTAAGTTTATGTTCTGTTTGTTCAGTATGCTTCAGGCTTTATTTTTAAGGTGGAGAGTTTTATCACCCTGAATTCAGCCGGTTACTGCACCCATTGCATCATACTGCCTCACCTTCTTATTTGGACAAATCTTTCAAAATCTTAAGAAGGCATTTCAGAAAGCAGTCAGACTGCTTCCCAAGGTTTGACCATTCACACTTAAGAATTTTATTTAAAATGAGCATGGGTGGAACAAAAAACCCTAGACATTAAAAAATTATTGAAAAAAACATCAAAATGGTTTTTCTTTTTAAAAATTTTCTACATGAGTTTATGTTATATTTATGATAGGAAAATTTAATTACTTTGTTAAATAAAATAAACATAGAATATTGTCTTCTTTTTTTTACAAAAAATCATATACATATGTGTGTATATATATATATGTATATATATAGTCTTTGGATCAAGGTAAAAATAGGGTATCCATGGTTTGACAGAATATTTTCCCCCAAATAGCCATAAGAAACATTTCTCTGATGCAAAACTTATATACGTCTTGTTGACTTTCATCATACAATTAATGATGTTGGTTTCACTAAAAAGATTCCCCTAAATTGAGCTT
The DNA here is from genome assembly GCA_004024845.1 of Tonatia bakeri. Classification (NCBI taxonomy): domain Eukaryota; kingdom Metazoa; phylum Chordata; class Mammalia; order Chiroptera; family Phyllostomidae; genus Tonatia; species Tonatia bakeri. The sequence goes on along the minus strand of PVIA01001552.1, from coordinate 100,386 downwards.
TAAAGATGTTGAATAAGAAAGATTACTCTCAGTAATGATCATGAAGCACTTTTAAAACTTGTAGATGTATTCAAAATAGTGAAAATGTAGTTTTTGTTAATAAAAGACTCATCTGTCTCTCCATCCATTCATTCAACCAGCCATCCCATTCCTGAGGCCCTGAGGTCTTCGGGAAGCAGTGGTGGATAGCAAGTCATCCTTGCCTCTCCGAAGTCAGCTGGTAGTGGAGAACAGAGCAATGAAATGGGCCACCAGGAACAATTACACCAGGGGAGTCACGGGGCCCTGAGAACAGAGGAGGGGCGCGGCTAGGAATAGTGAATAATGCCTTTGGACAATGTCATGGTGAATTTGCTTAGAATTTCCTAGACTTAAGTCATATTTTTAGATGCAAATCCCTGGGAAAGTCTTATGGGCCCATCCCTTGCTGTGGGGGCACAGCCTCAGCTGTGGATCGAATCCTTCCATCACAGGCCTAACTATTGGATAATGACATTATCTGCACCCTACTCTTACCCCAAGAGCTGAGAATAAGTCCAATTCACTTAATCTTCTTGGTTCCTGGCTCAGGACCTGGACCATATAATATACGTAGTAAACGCTGAATGAACTGTTGGATGAGGAGTAACAGCACTGCACGTCCCTGTCATCTGTGAGCGTATGTGGGACTCACTGTATGAACCTAAGTAATGAGGAATTAGTAAGAATGATCACACATTGCTAGAGGAGAATGGAAGTGGGGAAGCTGAAATGTATTATTTGTTAAGTACAAACATGTGAAATAGTTCACATTTATGAAACCTTGTGAGGGTTTCTCCTTATCTGACCCAGATGTAGCTACAATGGTGCGCTGAGATGGCCCAGACACAGGGACAGACGCGCCAGGCCAAGAGCCACCACGCGCCCACGTGTGCACATAGGGCAGGGCCACGTGGATTAAAACCGTGAGTTTGCCAATTTGTGTGCTCCCTTAACCCGCCAGTGAGGATGCCAGCGTTTCTGGTCCAGTTCCCTTCTCCCCAGGCGCACTCCAGATTCTGAGGACAGGCCACCTTGCCGCATTTCTTCGTGGACCGTGTGTGATGGGAAGCCACAGGAGGAGGGAGTGTGTAAGGGAGGAAGAAAACTTCTTCCCTCTGCTGCCCTCGGTTCTCCAGCTGAGCCTTGGAAATTCGGCTGGCAACAGACAGACACCGAAAGTGCGTGCGCTTCATCCGTACACGTGCAAGTGCTCAGTGGTGAGCAACGAAGGGGTGGCTACAGCTCAGGCGTATTAATAAAAGAACATTTTTACAGAAATGACAAGCCAAGTAAAGGGCTTTGGGTTTTTAGGGTTGGCAAATTGTGGGAAGACAAATATACGGGGAAACTAATGGTGGATGAGAACTAATATTAGAAAGATGCATTAAATAGACTCCTTTGGTGTCATCTCTGGGCTGATACAGGTCTAGAGTTGTCACTGGTGATTAACGTCTGTCCTTCCTGGTGAGGAGGAGGAGAGGGATACCTTTACAAATTAATGTCTTGCTTTCAGGCCGGTAGGGGGAGGGCAGAGAACTTTTCCTGTATCTGCTTCTCAACTGCCTTAAACTCAAAAATATTCTTTATACCAAAATGGTATATATTGGAATGGCTTATTCTACGACCCCTCAAGTTTAAAGAGATGTAGTCAATCTGCATCCTGAAGAGACCCCAGAGTGGGAATCAGCTCACTGAGGCTGAGAGAAATGATCTGAGGGGATGTGATGACCGACGAGAGGCTTCTGAGAGCGTGGATTACAAGGGCGCTTGTAGAGATAAGAAGAGGAGACGTGAGAAGTCCTGCTAGGCGTTTTGGATCTTCTTTAATGTCTTTGAAGGGATCAGAATAAAGAAAATAATTTATTGTTTATCTATTCATCTGTCTTAGTCCATTCAGGCTGCTATAACAAAATGCCACAGACTGGATGGTTATAAAGAGCAGAAATGCTATTGCTCACAGTTCTGGAGGCTGAAAGTCCAAGACTGAGTGCTAGCACGGTAGGTGAGGGCCCTCTTCCCAACTGTATCCTGCTTGTATCCTCACATGGCCGAGGGGGCTAGGGAGCTCTGTGGGCTCTCTCTTGTAAGAGATTTCATCCCAATTCTAAGGGTTTCACCCTATGACCAAAGCACCTCCAAAAGGCCCTACCTTCTAACACCATCACCTTTAGGAGATTAGGATTTCAACATATGAATTGGGGGCGGGGGGCACAAACATTCAGACCATGGCACCATCTACTTCGCCTTGGGGAACCATAGCTACATATTGTGACACCTCACCAGGACTAAGGGACAAGGTCCCAGCACACCCAGACATCTCTACTTGGTTCTGACGAGAACTGATAGACATCTTGCACTTACGGTGTCCAGCACTGAACATCTGATCTTCCTCCTGCAAACTGCTCTCCCCACAGCCCACTCCTTTTCAGCTGATGGCAACTCCATCCTTCCAGATACTCAGGCCAAACCTTTGGTGTCTCCTCCACGACTCCTTTCTTTTATTTCCAGCATCCAATCAGGCTCTGCCTTCCAAATCCATCAAGAATCTGAACGCTTGCCATGGCTCTACCCATTTCGAGCATTTATCGTCTAAAGTAACAATAGTGATTTCCAACATTTTTCATTTCATGACACACATAAACTAATTACTAAAACTGTGCAGTGCACCAAAAATATATATTATATATTTTGCTGATCTGACAAAAAAGATGTATAATACTGATTGATTTATAATAATAGTAATAGTAATAATAATAGTGATTAATAGTAATAGTAATAGTAATAGTAATAGTAATTACCCTTTTTGCTCCAAAGTGACTTTTTAAAAAATCAGGTGCCCATACTTGTATATAAGGATTTCTATACCAAGAATTAACCAATCAGATACAACCTTATTATGTGGCATGACCAATAAGATGCAACTTTATTATATGACCTATATATTTATGGTTCATGACAGGGCACTCACACCAGATGGTTATTGTTGTGTTGGCTGTTGTCATTTTTTATTTGACGATCTAAGGGAAAAGAGGCCAGTGCCCCTGACTAAATTAGTCAGGTATTGCATGTTTTAAAAATTCTTGCAGCACACCAATTGAAAAATTGCTGAGTTACAGCAATGGTCTCCTACCTGGTCTCCCTGCTTCCACTCTTACCTTCCTACAACCTATTCTTAACAGAGCAGCCAGAATAATCTTTATGCACCTTTAGTAAAGGTGCACAATTCAGCTCATTTATCTCCTACACTTAAAATGCTGCAATGATTTTCACTTCCATTAAGATAGAAGCCAAAGTCCTTTTAATGGCCTAAAAGGAAGTATTCTGCCCCACCTACCTCATCAACTCTTCTCTCAAGACAACTCTGCTTTGGACGCAATGGCATCCTCACTCTTCTACAGGCTCACTGTGTACGCTCCAGCCTAGGGACCATGGCTGCACTCCACTGAAACACTCCCTCCAATAACCGCAAGGCTAACTTTCTCCCCTCTTTCAAGTCTTTGTTCATGTGTCACCTTCTTAACGAGACCTACTCCATTAAAAAGGTGCAGCCCTGCCCTGAGCCCCACACTCCTGATCCTCTTACCCTGCTTCATTGTTTTTTAGCATTTCTGACCTTACCTATGATGCTGTTAGTTTGACCAGATCATAAACTCTATAAGTCCATGAGGACAGGTGTCTTTGGATTGATGCCTACTGTATCCTGTCATCCGGAAGAGTGACTAGCACAGAGGAGCTGTTCAATGAATATAAGCGAAATGAATGAATGGTATCAGTTCACACTAACAAGCAATCAAGGATGGCTTCTACACTAGGGGACCTACCCATGCCAGGCACAGTCCACATGAGCTGGGAGTGAGAAGCTAGTCTAGCCATATTGACAGATAGAGGCTGAGGTTCAGAGTTAAGTTCTAGGGCACTCTGCCATCTGGTACACAGATTTTTATCTTCATTATCAACATGCTTTGCTGCAGGACAAAAGCAAAAACATTATTACTGACACAATTCAAAGACAACCCCTACAGTGCCTATGCTTCATTCTGTTCAATGGTTAGGCATGCAGCAGGCCAAAGCTCCAGGCCAGATGAGGACAGCCAGATGGTTTCAACTAAAATTTTGGACATATGCAATACACTTATAAATGGATACACTTCATAAATTCCTTTCAGAGGTGCCAATGGCAGAACAATTGGTCTCAGACAATATCTGGCAGCCCTAAGCACAGTGGAAGGAGAAGCCAAGGGGGGGCTCGTAGGTCTCTTCATCTTTTCCAAGGAGAAATGTTTACCTCCTCATTAGAAGAACAACCAGTCTTTGCCCCTTCACCAAGCACCAAACAGGAAGCACGCACCTGGGCGGCAATTACAGGTCCCACCTGTGAACTGAAGCACAGCACAAGTAGCCCCCTGAGAACTGTAAAAAAGATGCTGTGGATGAGCCGTGGGGCTGGGGTGGGGAAGGCTGTGCTATACACCTAAATATGACGGTTGTTATTTTTTTAAGATAGTCAAGTGCTATGGGTTGAATTTTGTGGCCCCCAAATTCATATGCTGGTGTCCAGGGACACTACCTCAGCTTGTGACCTTATTTGGAGACAGGGTCCTTACAGAGGTCATCAAGATAAAGTGGGATCAGTAGGGTGGGCCCTCATCCAGTATGACTGGTATGCTTATAAAAAGGAGAAACTTGGACAGATGTGTGTCAGGGGACAATGATGTGACGGATACATGGGGAAAAGATGACCACCTACAAAACAAGGAGAGAGACCTTGGAAGGGATCCTTTCCTTGCAGCTGATGGAGGGAACCAACCCCGCCGACACCTCGACCTCTAGTTTTCAGAACTGTGAGGCAATCAATTTCTGTTGTCAAAGCCGCCCAGGTGAGGGACTTTGTTATGGCAGCCCTGGCAAACTAATACAATAAGAAATGTGTATCTTGATGTGTCACTTAATATGATAATCCTGCTTCTCCTTGCTTCACTGACATTTTAGAACCTGTCATAACCAGATCATTCAAATTACATAGTACTGGGCCATGGGTACCACCGAATCACCAATATCCACTTTAGTGTTTGTGTGTCACAGAAGGCTGTCACTTCACCAGGACAGATTGTTGGTGTTATCTTTGGCTGCCTTCCCCAGCCTTCCATTTCCCTGCCATCCAAGCTCTTCACTGGAGCCCTGAAAAGCTGACCTTTCTTTTCCCAGTGCAGACGTGTCCAACGCCACCGCCACAGCACATTCAGTTTCCCTCCGAGAACACGCTTGGCTAGTGATTCCTTTTGGCCAAACCAGATGACTCTTTTTCTCAGTTCTCTCTGAACCATCAATTCATGCCTTTTGGGGTGGGCCTTGCACAGCCCATTCCACAGGAGATTTATTGCCCACTCCATCTTCCTTTTGCACAATTTAATCTGCTGCATTTTAATTGGGTAATAAAACTCTGTGTGCCACCCAGCAAAATTCCAGGGTAAGCAATCACCAGGGACATTCTCTCAGCAGCCAGTTTCTAATTATTTATTCAGGCCCAAAGCCTAATTCCACCCCTGAGTGCAGTAGTTCTGAGCTGCTGAGCTGCTTGTTTGTGAAGGGGGAGGGGCTGGATGGACAACTGGGGATTCCTGTGAGCCGCTGACATCACTGGACAGCAGGCTGTCTCTGGGTCAGGAGGGCCGTAGTACCTGGGAGAAACCTCTGGTGTCACAGTAAATGGGAGGCTTGCCCTGGGGGCTTTGCTTCGTTAGCATTCGCATGCCACACACAAACACACACACTGGCTTTACTGGGAATGAGACTGCCACAATTGTTGAGGGATGCCCCACCCTCAAGGAAAAACAGGAACTAGTCCATTCACGGTGTCATGGTGTCAGAACAACTGATAGCCATCTGGAAGCAAATTGACACACAATAAATTCTGTATAAATAAAGACATTGAAGGACTGCAGAATATGCCACCTAAAATATGACTGTAGGAGTTCAGGACATGCCACTCCCAAATATGTCACTTTGTTAAAATATGACTCTTTGTTATATTATTTTGAGCTGTGAACACTTGAAAAATAGCACATGCAGCAGGAGGCTTTCTCTGAGCTCCCTTTTCCACCTAAAGACAGATCCTCCAAAAAGGATTCAGTTGTCGCGCATCCCCTCTCCAGCAGTTCCGTCAACCAGGGAAGACCGACCCTTATCCCAGGGGAGAATAGATGCTGGCACTGCATGCAGATAAACTTTGTCACACGCTAGCATAACTTTCATCTGTTCTTCTATGGGCTCATTCATCTTTTTTTAAGATTTTATTTATTTTTATTTTTAGAGAGAGGGGAAGGGAGAAAGAAAGTGGGGGAGAAAAACATCAGTGAGAGAGAGAGATGTTGCCCGACTGGGGACCAAACGGGCAACCCAGGCATATGCCCTGACCTGGACTGCAATTTGGAACTGGGAATAGAACTGGCGACCTTTGCTTTGAGGGATGATGCCCAACTAACTGAGCCACACAGGTCAGGGCTCATTCACCTTTCTTAAAAATCATTGACTGTCCTCTAAAGTGGCCTCCATTTACCTTCCCCTTTCCCTATGAAGATGATATTTAATTCTGAATTCTAAGACACTTCAGGGAGTTACTCGTTTTTCCCTGGATGTCTCCCATGTATACATGAGGTACACATATTGATAAACTTCTGTTTGCCTTTCTTTTGTTAATCCCTCTTTTATTATAGGAGTCAAGAAATCAGAAAGGTGATGGCAAAATTATTTGCATTCCTCTACAACATCAATATAAATATAAATTTATTAAAGTATATGGAAGAATTTTTTATTACCTCAAAATAGATTAGGTCTACCTAACAAAGTTAGAAATGTACAAAATCCAAAAATCTTAAAATAGTGATATATTTGACTATACAAAAATAAAATTTGTTAATAAACTATTAGAAATACATTATCAAAAATTTTGTTAAAATTATGCACTCCTTTCCAAAAAAATTTAAAAAGTCAGAAGATAAATGACAAAATGGGGAAAGTATTCACAACTTACATCACCCTAATATATAGATGCACCCTATAAATTAGTAAGAAATTATCAACAACCAATAGAAAAAGTTTCAAATGTCTGCACAATGGTTTTATTAAAGGAAAACAATGAGTAGTTCTGAAAAATTTTTAATGCAAATTATAAAAGAAATTAAAATTATACTGAAATACCATTTTTCACTTAATCTGACTAGCAAAAACTCAATCTCGTGCATTGTTGGTGGGATTATAAACTGGTTCAATTTCTATTACGAGCAATTTGGCAGTATTTATCCAAATTACAAATATATTTGTATATACCCTTTGGCCCTAGGAATTTACCTTCCAGATATGTATAGGTATGGAAATGATACATTGTATAAGGGTTATTCTTGAGCATACAAGCGGTATTTATGAGATATTGTCTGTAATAGCCAAAGATTGGAAGCCACCTAAATGTTTATCAAAAGGGGACTGATTTAATTAACTGTGGTAAACCCATACAATGAAATACACTTTAGCTGTAAAAAAGAATAAAGTTCTTAATGAATCAATATGGAAAAATCATGAAGAAAAATACAAATTACATATCATACTTGTGTGTAAATCAGGCTGTGATATGTAAAAAAAATGTGAGGGTAAATAAAATGTGTTTATATGACTTCCTTATGCATAACAAATACCTGGAAAAATTAACAAAACAATAATAGTAATTTGTTAAGTAAGATGGAAACTGAATGATGAGCAAAAAGGTATGAAGGAAACTTTTGTTTTATGGCTTTTTGTATGTTTTGGTGTTTGAAACATGAATATGTTGCCCATTCAAAAAGCTAATGAAATAAAATCTGCTGTGGGAGACGGTAGGGGAGAAGAGAATACACTGCATGTAGTGTGGTTTCCTAGAAACCAAACCACACCCAATCTTGCCTCCCCTCCTTCCAGAGCCTATTGGGTGATGCACCAGGAGGTGGGACAGGACAGGGAGGAGGAGGGAAGTGGAATTGCCTGACCTGGCACTGACACAGTTCTGTTTTTCTCATTGTCATCAAATGAAACTATACGTATACCATTGTGTTTGTATGTGTGCAAATGTTTTTCTGTTAAATGTAAATATTTGACAACCTTTGTTTCATCATTTTTCATGTTCAAAAATATGTTACCAGTAGGCAAAAGGAAAGGAAGTGGCCTGGCCTCTTTGCACCCATTGAGCTTTTGTTACGTCTCCTTTTTTCTTCTTAAACTTCCCCCAGATATTCTAACCAAATTTCACTTGGACACAAACATGAGATGCAGACACTCTCAATGACTTGCCCTGGGCACTGCACTCTCTCCAGGAGGCTCCAGTCCCTGCGGCTCCATCTTAAGGAATAAAACAGAGGCCAACTGATGGCCAAGATGGAGGTGTAGGTAGACACACATCACCTCCTCACACAACCATAAGAAGGATTACAACTGACTTCAAAACAGAAAACAATGAGAAAATCTGACTGTGTGGAAGTTGACAACCAAGGAATTAAAGAAGAAACATTCATCCAGATGGGCAGGAGAGAGGAGACAGGGAGCTAGAGCAGAGAGGACACAGTGCGGAAGCCATGGTGGAAGCGGCATAGGGAGTAGAACGGGCAGTTGCACATTCACGTATGGCAGATAAAAGCTGGGAGGGACACCGGGGGAGCAAGCCATCCCATCTCCAGGCTGGACCATGCAGCCCAGGGTTCCAGTACTGGGAAATAAAGCCTCATAACTTCTGGCTGTAAAAAACAGTGGGCATTGGGGTGGCAGAAGAAACTGCTGATCTCTCAGGAGAGTCCATTTAAAGGGCCCGCATGGTCCTAGAATGTAGGCAAACCAACCCACTCTGGGATCCAGTGCCAAGACAATAGGTAGAAGGCTGCCAGCCACATAGGGAAGTGGGGGAAGTGACTGAAAATGGGGCAGGAGCAGAACAAGTGGCATTGTTCTCTCTCAAATACCTCCACCACATACAACACCACAAAGCGAAGTAGATTGCCCCAGGCACTGCCCCTTACCAATGTAACAGGTACACCAAGACAGGGAGTAAAAGCAGCTCTACCTAATACACAGAAACAAACACAGGGAGGCTGCCAAATTGAGGAGAGAAAGAAATATGGCCCAAATGAAAGAACAGATCAAAACTCCAGAAAAAGAACTAAGCAAAATGTAGATAGCCAATCCATCAGATGCAGAGTTCAAAACACTGGTGATAAGCATGCTCAGGGGACTCATTTAGTATGGCAAATACATAAGGAAAGAAATGAAGGCTACATGAAGAGAAATTAACAAAAATCCATAGGGAACCAACAGTGAAGGGAAGGAAGCCAAGATTCAAATCAACAATCTGGAACATAAGGAAGAAATAAACAGTCAACAATACAGAATGAAGAAATAAGAATTCGAAAAAAACGAGGCAAGAATAAGAAGACTCTGGGACATCTCCAAACTTGCCAACATCTGAATCACAAGGATGCCAAAAGAAAAAGAAGAGCAAGAAATTGAAAAGATTTGAAAAAATAATGAAAGAAAACTTCCTTAATTTGTCAAAGAAAATAGACATACAAGCCCAGGAAGCTCAGAGAATCCCAAACAAGTTGGACCCAAGGAGAGCCATACCAAATCACATCATAATTAAAATGCCAATGGTTAAAGATAAAGAGAGAATCTTAAAAGCAGCAAGAGAAAAGCAGAGAGTTACCTACAAAGGAGTATCCATAAGACTATCAGCTGATTTCTGAAAAGAAACCTTGTAGACAAGAGGAACTGGCAAGAAGCATTCAAAGTCATGAAAAGCAAGGACCTTCAACCAAGATTATTCTATCCAGCAAAGCTATCATTTAGAATGGAAGGGCAGATGAAGTGCTTCCTAGACAAGGTAAAACTAAAGGAGTTTATCATAACCAAGGCCTTATTATATGAAATGTTAAAGAAACTTATTTAAGAAAGAGAAGATCAAAACTATGAATAGTAAAATGACAACAAACTCACAGCTATCAACAACTGAATCTAAAAAACAAAAACAAACTAAGCAAATGACTAGAACAGGAGCAAAATCATAGAAATGTAGATCACATGGAGAATTATCAGTGTGGAGAGGGAAGGAGAAGAATGGGAGGAAAGGTACAGGGATTAAAAGCGTAATTGGTAGGTACAAAATAGACAGAGGGATGTTAAGAATAGTATAGAAAATGGAGAAGCCAAAGAATTTATATGCATGACCCATGGACATGACCTAAGGTGTGTGTGGCTGGGGGGTGAGGGGATTGCTAAAGAGCAGAAGTGTACCAGATGGAGCGGGGGAAAGGGGAAAAAAATTAGAACAACTCTAATAGCATAATCAATAAAATGCACTTAAATATACAAAATAGAGGCCAAATGGGGCTATTCCAAGGTACGCATGCTCCTTCTTAGTGATTCAATACTCAACAGATATTTAGTGAGGGACGCAAGGTAGGTATTTTAATATAATGGGATTCTTACAGGGTTTTGAGGCAAAGTCTCCATTTTGGTTTCAATTTTAGTCATTATTGAAAGGCAATAGATGGGAATTTGTTGGCAAAGAAAAGGAATTGAGTGTAAAAAAAAAAAACAGCACGAAGAGGGAATAATGAACTCAGAATTCCCCTGGGGAATTCACTTCCACGGGGAATGTAAACTATGTCTTCAGAGTGTCACACAGCACAAAGATTATCCAGGAACTGATGGAAAGATTCAGTTTTCCAAAGGTGGGGTTTCTCCAAGGTTAATATTAGATTCTATGAAGAAGAATTGTTGGAGAAAGACTCATTCTGCTTTCATTGGGTGGAGTCACTGGTCATATATCTTTAGAAGCCTGGAATAAAACTGCTTTAAAGCCACTTTTGCAGCATGATTTGAATAGAAGGAGTCATATCCAGGTACTGATTCGTTTGGGGAGGAGGACACAGGTTAAAGAAAAAGAGTCCAAAACATCCTAAGACAGGGTTGTCAAACTCATTTTCACTGGGGACCACATCAGCCTTGAAGTTGCCTTCAAAGGGCCAAATGTAATTTTAGGACTGGATACATGTAACTACTCCTTAACTAGGGGCAAAGAACTGGGTGCTGCTGCTTGGTAGAAACAAGGTGCCGGGCCAGAAAAAACAAGGTGGAGGGCCGGATTTGGCCCAAGGGCCTTGTGTTTGTCACCTGTGTCCTAAGAGAAAGGGGCTGGACACAGAAACTAAGTCAGTCCAACCATGACCCTGAACTCTTGGAAGATGAGGTTCTCTATGCGAATATGTACCCAAACTCCCAGCAATGTGGGCATCATCTTCCCCGGCCTTGCTGCTGTCCCATCTCAGGTCCATCTCCAGATTCTAGCACCACTTCTTTGCTGACAATGGCTTCCAGAGGCCACCACAGTGAAACTACAATCATTTTACACCTAGGATTTAGTGCCTGGCTCTTGGGAGGCAAAGAGAATGGATGAGAGGTATAAAATACAGGAAGATGCCCAGTGGGGCTCATCCTGTATGGGGAACCCAAGCCCTGAGGCCTTCATCAAAGCAGGTTACTTTAAAGATAGGAGGGACCCACTGTACAGCCCTGGCTGTCCTCCAGTGCCTCTGGGATAGAAGGTGAGCTTTTAAAGGGGCTAAGATCTCCTAACAGAGAAGACATCTGTAAGTATCACACCATGGTGATGAAAATGCTGAATGGAAATTTAAAAGGGACTTTCAAATGCCATATTAAAAAGAAGTCAGAAAGCTTAGGTCAAAACCAGGAACAAGCAAGTCCAGGAACCTTAATAATTTCCTCATGTTTGCTTCTTCTATTATCTTTCTGTATTCTTTCCTAGGAGGACAACTTTTAAAACCCTTAAAGCAAAAATGTCCAATGTCAACATGTTTGCTTTGAGAGGGACAGTTAATCTCATGGGTGGACAACCCGAGAGAAGGAAACTGGGGAGAAACTGCGTGAGTGGGCGGTTTCAGAGAGAGCAGATGGTATCGTGAGAAGGAGGAGGGAGCAGTGACCTGGGATGGCAGGTGTCCCAGAACCTTGGTCCTTAAGGAGTAGTTTCTTTAAAACTTCTTATATTGTTGTGCATTTTCATTAGTTTATAATCTACTTTTTTCTGTAAAATATTTAAGTAGCTAATAGTATATAAGAAATGTATGCAATGAAATATAAAATCATGAGCAAGAAAATGTACATTTTTAAAAGAGGTCATGACTAGGAGAAAGTTAGAAGACATGTTCACATAAGGCCCTGCTCAGTTACTGAAGGAGAGACTGAGGTCTGTCTCTGAGTTTTCAGGCACCTGAAGAGGAAAGGGAAATCAGATCAGTTAGTTACCTGATTCTCATTGTCATGAGAAGACAAACACAATTGCTGAGATGAAGTTCTTGTGGTTCCTATCTCTAAAAGGTCATTCTCTTATGGTGCTTCATAGAGTGGCAAAAGAGTGATATAATAAACAACATCTCACCAAGAGAAAAAACAGTTTCTCTTATAATAAGAGTCCAAGAGGATGACTCCAAAGCAAATCTCACAGGTGATTTCTGTGGGACTCCTCCCTGCCTCACCTAACCAGAGCAGCAGAACCAGAATTGGAACTCAGGTCATACAATGTCAACTTCTATTTGCTCTGTACCACTTTCTACCTCCCTACTCTCCTACTTTTCTATTTCAGTCTCAATTTAACTTTGCTTCCTGAAAAAGATTTTCTCTGACCTTAGGCTGAGCAAGGCTCCTGGATTTTTCCTCCTTTCCACCCATCACATTGCTTGTTTAACTCATTTGATGTCTATCTTTACCAACATACTAAAAGATCATGGGAACAGGGACCGTCAATCATCCCAGTAGATGCTGAAAAGCATTTGCCAAAATTCAACATCCATTCATGATAGAATCTCTCAGCAAACTAGGATGGAAAGTGAGCTTCCTCAGCCTGATTAAGGGCATCTAAGGAGAACCTACAACTAACATCATACTTAATGGAGAAGGACTAACTGCTTTCCTCCAAAGATCAGAAACAGGCCAAGACTATCCACTCTCATCACTTACATTCAGCATTGTAGTAGAGGTTCTAGCCCGGGGAATATTGCAAGAAAAAAATAAATTGTGTCCAGATTGGAGAGGAAAAAATATTGCTACTTTTATTGTCATAATCTTCTGTGTTAAAAATCCTAAGAGACTGATTTTTCTATACCTTTTAGTAAATATAGCAAAGATGGAAGATTCAAGTTTAATTTATAAAAATTAATTGTATTTCTATATAATAGGAATGAACAACTGAACATGAAATTAATAAGCCATAAAATAAAATAGCATAAAAATATAAATACTGCCCTGGCTGGTGTGGCTCAGTGGACTGAGTGCCAGCCTGCGAACCAAAGGGTTGCTGGTTTGATTCCCAGTCAGGGCACATACCTAGGTTTCAGGCCAGGTCCCCAGTGTAGGGCACATGAGAGGCAATTACACATTGATGTTTCTCTCCTTCTCTTTCTCCCTTCTTTTCCCTCTCTCTAAAAATAAATAAAATCTTTAAAAATATATGTAAATACTTATATACAATTCAACACCAGAAAGACAAACAATCCAATTAAAAAATGGGCAAAGGGCCTGAATAGACACTTCTCTAAGCAGGACATACAGAGGGCCCATAGACATATGAAAGGATGCTCAATATCACTAGCCATCAGGGAGATGCAAATTAAAATACAATGAGTTATGATCTCACACCAGTCAGAATGGCCATCATTAAGAAATCAACAAATAACAAGCAGTGGTAACGATGTGGAGAAAAGGGAACCCTAGTACACTGTTGGTGGGAATGCAGACTGGTGTAGCCACTGTGGAAAACAGTATGGAATTTCCTCAAAAAACTAAAAATGTAACTGCCTTTTGATCCAGTGATTCCACTGCGGGAATTATAGCCTAAGAATCCTGAAACACCGATTCAAAAGAACCTGTGCACCACAATGTTCATAGCAGTGTTATCTACAATAGCCAAGTGTTGGAAACAGCCTAAGTGCTTACCAGTAAATGAGCAGATCAAAAACGGTGGTACATTTACACAATGGAGTACTACACAGCAGAAAGAAGAAAGAAGCTCCCACCTTCCATGATAGCATGGATGGAACTGGAGAATATTATGCTAAGTGAAATAAGACAGGTGGCAAAAGCCAAATACCATATGATCTCACCAATAAGAGGAGCCTAATTGTAGAAGACCGTTCTGTGTGGTATGGGCCTAGCTCCCACTCAGAGATGGGAAGGACTCACGCCCACGGATAGGTTCTCCTGTGGGGAATCAGGCCTGCAATGTGCCTAAGCTGCTTTGAGTCTTGCTTTGGCTAAAACTCCCTCACCCTGATTTGCTGCAAACATTTACTGCAAAGTAACTTCCTAAAATCCATGCTAAACCTTCCAAGGATAAGTGTAACCAATCCAACTACTTTTCTCTTTTCATTTGCAAATATCCGTCTTCTGGGATGTGATTAGCAGCATCACTCCTTTCTTTTCTGTAAAAGGTAACCACCTAAAGCCAACCTGAGCATGGTAAATGAGGACCATCAGGTAATGTGACCAGAATAGAAATAAAGGCCTGTCATGGTGGAGGCCACGGCTTTTTGTTCCCCTTGAGAGCAAAGCCGCTCACCCTTTTCCTCCACAGGACTCGGTAATCCAAGTGAATGTCTCTCCCCCATCCACAATGTCATGGACCCCACAAGCCGAGGTCCACATCACCTAATGAACAAAACAAACGAACAAGCAAAACAGAACCAGAGGCATGGAAACAAGGAATAGACTGACAGTGAACAGAGGGTAGGAGAGAGGAGGATAAGGGTGGAAAGAAGAGGAAGGGACTAGTCAAGGCGCATGTATGAATGACCCATGGGCATGGACAACAGGGTGGGGATTGACTGTGGGAGTGGGGACTGCAATGGAGAGCAATGGGGGGGGAAATGAGGACAACTGTAATATAACAATAAAATACTCAATAAAAATCACAAAATTATATAAATACATATGGATACACTTAATAAAAATATGCAAGATATATAAACCAAAAACTTCAAAACATTTCTGTGAAAAAAATTAAAGAGGACATAAATAAAGAAAGAGGCATCTCATGTTCATGAATTGGAAGATTCATTGTTGTTAAGAGATCAGTTATCCTTAAATTAATCTGTAGATCAAAATGACCCCAAATAAAATTCCATTAAGACTTTTTTTGTAGAAACTGACAAGTTAATTTCAAAACTCAAAGGCAAAGGGCATAGGAGAGCCAAATAATTTTGAAAAACAAGAACAAAGTTGTAAAAGTTATACCACCTAATTTCAAGATTTCCTGTAAGGTTACAGTAATCCAGATGGTTTGATATTGCAGAAGGATAAACATTATTACATCAGGAGTCATCAAACTTTTTCTGTAAAGGAAGAGATAGTAAATATTTTTGGCTTTGTAGTCTGTTTCTACTCTGCCTTTATGAAACTGTCATAAGCCATATTTAAAGGGGTGAATGGACTTGACTGAGTTCTGATAAAACTTCACTTACAAAACAGGTTGGAGCCAGATTTGGCACTCAGGACATAGTTTGTGCCTCTGATGTCAACCAATGGAATAGAAGGAGTCCAGAAATAGACCCACAAATCTATATAATCTATTGATTATTAACAAACATACCAATATACTTAAGTGGAGAAAAGATAATCCTGACAATGAGTTTTGAACATTGGTATTAGAACAATTGGACAATTGTATGAGAAAAAAGGAACCTGGACATTTTATGTCACACCATTTACAAAAACAAAAAACAAAACTCAGAATAAATTACAAAGCAAAATGCAAGAGCTACAACTATAAAACATCTAGAAGAAAATATAAGATAAAATATTTGTGTCTTTAGATATGACACCAAAGCACTATACATAAAAAAATGAACATTATCAAAATGAATCTTTATGCCCAAATTGAAAAGACTCCAATGCTGAATATGCAATAAGCTGTGACTCAGACTTACTCCTGGCAGTCAAGGTTGCCTTAGAGGTCAATGCTTTTCCTGTACGACAGAACTTCAATTCTCAAATTTAATCCATTCTGGAAGGCTGTTCAAGAAGTGATTTGTTGAAAAACCAAATCAGACATGTGACTAATCATATAGGAAGCAGCAAGAAAGGGTTGTTGGGTTAAGAACCAAGGTTCTGTTCAACAACCAAGACATTTTTTCCATGAACGGGTTGCCAAGTTGGTTGAGAACTGAATTGTGTGAGATGGGAAACATTTGAGAACTGAGGTTTGACTGTATCTCAGTTTCTGAATTTGCAAAAGAAAAACTGAGGAACTTACCTGAGTGAACTCTTTACACAGGCCCTCATATAAACAATATGAAATAGAAGAGACCTCAAGAAGAGTAGGTTAATGAAAGGAGCCACATGACCAGTAACCAGAATTGGAAATGCCATTGAGACAGGCTGGTGAGCCAGGACAAGTGGGATTGGAAAACTGGAACAGAAAATTAAACAGCTAAGACCCAAGCCCAGTACCTAGTTGGTTAGTGTTGTACAATACACAAAGGTTGCAGATTCAATCCCTGGTCAGAGCACATGCAAGAATCAATCAATGAATGCAAAAATAAGGGGAACAATAAATAATGTTTCTCTCTCTCTCTCTCTCTCTCTCTCTCTCTCTCTCTCTCTCTCTCAAACATATACACATACACACATCAATAAATTTTTAAAAAATGGAAATCTGGGGGAAAAATGGCCAAGTAGTTTATAGCCATCTAGTAAATTACAAAATCCTATCTTCTTTAACCAAAGACACTTAAGGGTAAATGGTTTACACTTCTCTTCCCCATACAGAGGTGTAAATCCCCCTAGTCAGGAAGATAAATAGCAGAAATCCAATTAGTGGCATTTCTGTCAACCTTGTCCAAGAACAGATGAAGGGAATAAATCTCATTGTGGTGTATCAGCATAAAGCTGGTGAATATTCTATTGAGACCCTCCCCCTAAGACAACCTTTAAACTCCCAGCCTTTAAAACACTCAAGACAAAGGACCTAGGGTGCATGCACTCTTCCTCTGAGGGAGCATGCCCACACTGTTCCATCTGGATCGCCAAAGCCATTACTGAACCAAACTGGGGATTCGACTGCCTGCCTCCACCAATAGGCAAATTCCAGAGGCAGAAATTGGTGAGAAAGGAAAGAGGTCTTTGTTCAAATGCTGCACAATCTGGGAGAATGGCAAACTCTTGTCTCAAAAGCCCATCCCCTATGGCACAGGTGGCAAGCACAAGGCCCGTGGGCTGAATCCAGCCCTGCACCTTGTTTTATCCAGACTGGCACCTTGTTTCTACCCAGCAGCAGCACTGAGCTCCTTGTTGCTAGTTAAGGAGTAGTTACATTTATACAGTCCTAAAATTGCATTTGTCCCTTTAAAGGCAACTGTGAGGCTGATGTGGCCCCCAGTGAAAATGAGTTTGACACCCCTGCCCTGTGGAAACCCAGAGGAAAACAGAGCTACCCTCAGCCAGACCAAGACCAAAAGCAGCATCCAGAGTTCCATTTTCCATTCAAAATATATACCTGGAGAGTCACAGGCGGTTGCTGAGTGACCATCCAGGCAGGCCTCAAGCTTTCTCCTCAAAACCTACATGTGGAGCCAGTGCTTCCATTGGCCATGTGGCTTCCAGGGCCAGAAGGTCCCACAAATTCACCGGCCAGTACATTCGAAAGGTGAGCAAGAGAGCACCCCTCTTTCCCCTGAGCTTATGTTAGTTTCCCACGTGGGATGGCTTTCCCAGCCCAAAATTCTGGGCACTTGGGTAGGGTTTGTCTTCTGATCAACGCCTCTTTTCCCCAGGCGACACTGACAGGTTTCTTTGATAGAGCACCTCCCCCTGCAACCAGGGCACATGTGCCTGCCTTTCCCTGGTCCCATTCCCAGTCAGGTACTGGAAGGCAGTAGGAGGGCTTCCCCGCCATCCAATTCCCTTGCTATCCTTGCTTGTGCTCAGTGTAATGCTTCCTCCTGTCACCATCTTGCCCAGGGCCAGGGGTTCTACCAGCAATCTATGAGTTTCAAGAACAGAGCTGCCACTGTTTTTCCCAGCCAGGTACTGACACTAATTTATAAAGGAGTAGTTTAGGGGGAAATGAAGTTCCTGTGGCTTCAACAGAACATGTAGTGAGTTCCTATAATTATACTTTGTACTAAATTCAATACTTACACAATGTGACTGTGACAGTTTATTTTATGTGTCCACTTTGGTGGACTACGGGCCACCCAGTTAAGATATGTTGTTAAAAATTCTTGTGGGGTTATCTGTGAAAGCACTTTGAGATTACCATTTGAATCCATGAACTGGGTAAAGCAGCTGGCCCTCCCCAGTGTGAGTAGGCCTTGTCCAACCCATTGAAGCCTGAATAGAACCAAAGGCTGAGTAAGACAGAATTCGTTCTTTCTGTGTGACTGTCTTTGAGCTGGGACATCTGTCTCCTCCTTTAGACTGGGGCTAGAACTTATACCATAGGCTCTCCTGCTTCTCAGAACTTTGAACTTGGACAGGAGCTATACCATTGATTCTCCTGGGTCTCCAGCTTACAGGTCTTGGGACTTCTTAGATTCCTTATTTGTATGAACCAATTCCTTACAATAAACATATCCATCCCATGCATCCAGCTGGCTTGATTCTGTGTCTCTGGTGAATCCTGACTAATACAATGAGTCAAATGTACAAAAATCAATTCAACACAAACAAAACCAAGTGAAAATTTCATTTCAGACTTTGTGATTCTCCATGCAGAGTTATGAAACCCAGTTCTGCTAAGATGTCTTGTACCCTCGTTTTTAGCAAGATGGTGCATGAGAATCTGGCAATGCCTGAATTAGCTGTACTAATTCATCCCATTCATCCCATGTCTCTCATCTGTCACAAATCCACCCCATCAACTCCCCACAGCACAAAATCCTCATAACAGTTCATCCTCCTCAGCCCAAAGAGGAGCTCATGAGCCATAAGTAAAATAGAGTCTCATTTTCCTTTTCTTTCCCCTGTTTAATTACTCACTTCACTTAGTTTTATTTTTCTCCTACTCATTGAGCAAAGACAACTATGGACTTGCATACATTAATCTAAGGTCTAATAATAAAGGAGGAATGTTTCTCTGACATTTATTAGCATGATGAAAATGCCCAAATGTGCCCTGAATTGCTAATATTTACTTCTTGTTACAAACAAGCTCAGATCTTTTCTCTCATTAAGCACCTAAGATGATCCCTCTTTCTGCCAAAATGATCCCTGTTGATTTTCCATTTAAACTATTGCTGGGAGAAGCAGCTGCCAGTATCAAAAGGAAATAGTTGGCCTTGGGAACTTGCTCGCTAGGAGCGAGTAGGTGGTATGTGTTATTCCAAAGCAACTCCTTTGCATTGCACTCAGCTGTTACTAGCTGTACATTTTCACATATTTTTCCAGGATGTCCCTTCTTATCCAGACTCACAGCTGGATTTCAGTCCATGGCATTGCACTTCAAATCTGAAAGTACCTCCTGGGGTTTTTCCTAACAGGAACTATTAATGGTTTTTCTTTCCAGGTAAGTTTTGATAACCAAATGAAAGCAGTATCAAGGAGGGTGTGAAAAATACATCTTTTCAAAGGCCTTACAAACCACTTCATTCAGAGCATCAGACCTGGCTCTACCCCTGTTGAAGGGGCAGGAAAGATTCCATTCTCGTCTCGCAAGAATTAAACAAAAGCTCTGAGGCCGCATGTAATCTTTTAAGCAGTCGATCATTTTCTTTCCATTCCTCTTTTTTTTTAACGTCTGCTGATATCTACTTCAACTATGGACTTGTTCTATTATGAGACATTTTTAATGTTTATATATAAATATACGTGCTTGTTATAGTGCACTTTGGAAATGGAAGTGTTTTTCATAAATTAAGAATCAGCTAATAGTGATGTGGAGCTCTCGCCAGACTAACGTGGTCTCGTGGATCTTGTGCCCTCACAGGGGCAGGAAACCATAAATCCTGTCACTCTGAACTGGTTTTCTGGCAAAGTCTAGACAACTAATGACATTTAATATGTTGTAGCTCACATGGGCATTTTAGGGATCACCACCAGCTTGTGAAATGGTTATAAAATTAAAGTTTATCTAATGTGTCAGCTGCTTTCAATAGCCACTTATTACCCACTGTTTGCATTAGCTGTAAGCTCCTAAATATGATCCAGACATGGTTGGTGGTAATTAACAAAAGCTGTTAGCCATTTTATGTTTCCCATGCAATTCTTTATCCCGAGGCCGTCTCTCCAATCAGGAAAAGTGAGGGGCCATCCCTGGAGACCATCCAGTCCAGGGTCCCCATTACACAGGGGTGCTGTGGGGGTCTGAAGGAAGCTTAATTTTGAAAAATCAAATAAACATTTGTGTAGAGCCTTACTGTTTTCTTTAATCTGCTCCTCAAAAAAAAAAAAAAACCCATGAGGTAGATAATACAGTTACTATGATCATACTGTGTTAGTTAGGGCAAAGGCCAAGCTACTATCACAGAGACTAAAAATGCAGTGGCTTAAACAGCAAATTCTGGGTCCTTCCACTGTGTAAGCTCTGCCATCCCCTCAGGCATTTCTATGGTCACAGCTGGGTGTCTGAAGATCCATCCCCGGCAGGGAGGGGAAGTTGGCACACATGGAGTACACTCGCTATCGTGAGGCTTAGCCCGGAGTGGCACACATCCCTTTTACTCATATTCTATTAGAAACAACACAGTCACTTGGCCACCTTGCCTGCTCAGAGGCTGGGAAATGTAGGACAATGTGCCTACGAAGAAGAGAAGAATGGACTTCAGTAGATGACTAACCACTTCCACCATGCTGTTCTCATTTTACAGATGAGAAAATTGAAACTCAGACAGGTAGCTCATAAAAGAAAATTAAGTAATTAAGCAGTTTCACTTGCAACGTATTATATAATTTCAAATAACAGTTATAACCTCCCAAAATGAGCATGGTTAATGAATTAGCAGGGTTCTCCAGGAAAACAGACCAATATGAAATATATAGATATATAGATATAGATATAGATATAGATATAGATATAGATATAGATATAGATATAGATACAGATACAGATATAGATGATATAGATGTAGATGTAGATGTAGATGTAGATATAGATATAGATATAGATATAGATATAGATATAGATATAGATATAGATAGATATAGATATATAAAGAAAGAGAGAGAAATTTAAGGAACTGGCTCGCATGATTGTGGAGGCCGGCACATCCAAACTCTTCAGGGTAAGCTGGCAGGCTGGAAGAGACCCAGAGAAGAATTAATGTTGCAGTTCAGGTCATAGGGCAGGTCGTGTTTGTTCTCCTAAGGCCTTTGACTGACTGGATGAGGCCCACTCACATTATAGAAAACAATCTGCTTTACTCAAACACCGCCAATTTAAATGCTAATCTCATCCAGAACACACCCTCACAGACACATTCAGAATAATGGCAGACCAGATAACTGGGCACCAAGGCCCAGTCAAGTTGACACATAAAATTAACCATCACATTTAATAATTCCATAACCCCTTGAAAATCTCCTTTGGCTCCCTGACTACATGAACTGTATCTGGTATCTAACTGCAACTCTGCCAGTAACTTTAACATCTCTGAATATCAGCTTACCCCACAATATCAACAGAGGAAAGTATCATTATTCCCCTCCAATTGTGAGCATTGCGGGAAGAACAATACATGCGGCTATGTGAAGCTTTTAAAAGTTTTGAGTGCCACTAGTGCACTATTTCCCAGACTACTCAGTCTTTTCCTCAGGAGACCTGCAGATGTAACTTTTAAAACAGGGAAAAGGAAAGAGATGAAGTACAAAAAGGAAAAAGGTGGGGGCGGGTTACTTAGCACTCATTTGCCATACCTCTGTCATCTTTGCACATGCTCTCTGTGAGAACACTGCATTTCATCCAGCATGATTCTCATCAAAAATTTACTGCCTCGTACTGTACAAGATGCTCTATCCGGCTGAGGTATGAACATCAGCTAAAGCAGACTCCCAATTAAAGTGCTCGAAAGCATTAGCTACCAGTTGTTTCATGAGCCAAACAAACAGGGATAATTTGAAAAATCAATGTCAGTAATTTCCAGGCATTTCTGAAAAAATCACTTCCCATCTGCACATCGCAGTGTTGCGGAAAGCGGTGCACTGTGGTGTGCTCCGTTCTGCCAGCGAAACGCAGAGGCCTGCGCCCCTCTCCTCTACCGGGGCTGTTTAGCTTGATGTGAGTTTCTGCAGCCCCTGGGGTCGGGCCCTCACCCTAACCTGCCTTGGGCCTCTGCACACTCCATCCCCCCAAATCCCTGGTTCTCCTCCCATCATGGTTACTTTCTCCGCAACCTTTAGACTAGTTTCTAAAGTGAATAAATCTCTACATGTTTTTTTCCCAAAGAATCTTACCACTTACGATAAAATGTAGGGCGTTCATGTCACCATTGTTCTTTTAATTATAGATCCTCAGAACTGAAATCGAGAAATTGACTTGGAGTTTTTATCCTTTCTACGGGAGCCCCCAAGTACCACAAGTGTCCGAAGGACCCATCAATGAGGACTCTGTGCTTCCCAAGGCAGCCCGGTCCCTCTGCACACCACGCTGACCATCAAAACCGTCTCTGTCGTGTCTACTCTGATTGATTAGTTAGGAGCCACACAGAATGACAGTGTATCCTTTTAGTTCGTCCTCTTTCCACACAGGAAGTAGAAAGCTTTTTCAAGATTTTCAAGATCCAGATTTTATTATTAGCATACCCAAAATAATATAATGTCTATGAATCTAAAATGATAACAAAGTGATGTGTATGTGTAAGGCTAAATTACTTGGGTGATTACCACTGATTTTATATTTTTAATATTAATAATGGTGTCAAATAGTTTAAAAATGAAAAAGAATAAAAAAGGCACAGGGCAAAAAGCCTCCTTTGTTGCTTTTGTCATCCTGTCAGTTTTTCCCACCCCCCTTTCAAGCAGGAAGCCGTTGTTACTAGTTTCTTGTGCGTCTTTCCAGACATTTTTTTATGCAAATAGATGCAAATATGTATTCTAACCTTCTTTTCATACCATTGGAAGCACACAAAGCACACTGTTCTTCTCTTTAATAATATATTAGAGAAAATAATATATTTTAAAACATAAGACAAAGAGTATTTTACTTCTTTATAGCTGCAGAGCATTCCATGGTATGGGTAGGGCATAACAGACGTAGCCAGTCTGGTCCCCGCTTGGTGGACATATAAGTCATTTCCTTTTCTTTTTTTTTTTTTACTGTTCTAAATACAACCATAACTAACATTGTATAGATGTCATTTGTATACATCCAGGTATATCTATAGGCAAAACGCTTTAAAATGAATTGCCGCGTTAAAAAAGATGTATCCTTCACATTTTGACAAATATTGCCAAATTGCCCTCCACAGATGTACCACATTTTTAGCTCTCGACAGTATGAAAAGTGCTTTCACAACCCAACGGTTTATCAAAACTCCAAAATTTTGCCTATCTGGTACATGAAAAGTAGTAAGTATAAATTTGTGTATCTCTATCATAAATAATGCATTTCTTTAAAAATATTTAACAACTCTTTGTGTTTCCTTCTTCTGTAAATTCTAGTCATAGCATCCCCACCTTTCTACTGGGTGCTTATTTATTTTTCTTATTGATTTGTAGAAATCAATGTGTTAAGGAGGTTATTCCATTATCTGTGAAATGAGTTACAAATATTTTTCCAGCTTCTTGCTTGTCTTGTCACCAACCATATAATAATTTTATGCAAAAGTGATAATGTAGTAGAATCTATTCTTTTAAAATAAGTTTATTTAATAATTAGAAAGGTTTTACCCTATTTAGAAGTGTTACAATAATTTTTCCATATTTAAAAATAGTTATCCTTTAATTTTTTAACATTTGAATCTTTGACCTTGTTAAAGAAGTATGAGGTATGGCTACCTATTTTGTTTCTTCCAGATAACTACCCTGTTGTCTCAAACACTTACCGATGACTAGATCTCCTCTGTGAAATGTATTTAAACTATGACAACATAGAACAGGGCGAGAGAACCTACAACCTGTGGGCCAATCTGGCCCACAGCCTGTTTTCTGAAACAAAAAAACACAGCCACGCCCACTCATTTCTGCGCCCGTTCATTTCTGTAACATCCGTGGCTGCTTTTGCCCAATGGCAGAATAGTTGCAACAGAGACTGGGTGGCCTGCGAAGCCTAAAACATTGAACTTTCTGGCTCTTCACAGAAAAAGTTTGCTAACCCATGATATAGAAGGGTGACAAGGAGAGGAGGAGGAAGAAGGAAGGAGAGGAGAAAGAGGAAAAGGAGGAAGAGAAGGATGAAAAAATAATCTATTTTTAGATTATTCTAAAAATAATCTTTTAATTAACTGTACAGAGAAACATTATTGATTAGGAGGGAAAAATTCTAACTGATATTGTGGGTTTATTTTCCTCTTTTATAGTCTCGGTCAAAGCCGAGGAGCTTTATTTTGGTTTTGTACTGTGGTCCACGTCACAAAGACCCTCAAGTCTATCACCTTTCTAATAAGCGACACCAGAAGTCCCTACAGAGATTCCAAGTCTCGTGAGTGCTCACATATGTAATGAGGTGAGTGGGAGGCCCTGGGGACCCCTTGGAATGTGGAAAGCTGAGGTCCCTTTTTTTAACGTATCCTTTTGGAGTGTTACGTGCTACAGCCTTTCCAATCTCTTTTCTTATAGGACTGACAAGAAATCTTTCTAGATTGGCATTTAGTATTTTTTCTTAAATGTGTTATACAGGACCCAAAGGATTTTTTTTCCAGAAAGTATACTGTTTCTTCCTTCTAAATATAAACAAATGAATTTACATTCCAGTGCCTCAGTCGATTACACTGACTTTTAATGCTCTGGCTGTTTCCCCTTTTCTTAGTCACCCAAGTTTTCTACAAGTTACTCACTAATCTCATTAGGTTCTTTCCAGCCATCCTAAGCACACTTCACCCTCTCTGAGGTAGTTATGAAGTATTAATTATTAGAAGGCAAAAATTATATTAACCTGCATGAAGAGAAAAACCTTTATACATCATCCTATTTGAGTCTTGGAATAACCAATGGGTATGGTTATATCCATTTCATATGGGAGAAAACTGAGTCACGTAATTTATTTCATTTTATTGAAAATTATTCTTTTATACATACTTAAAACATTCACATTACTCAAAATTCAAAAAGTCTCTCACGTCCAGGCACCCAGTTTCCCTTCTTGAAAGCAATTGCTATTCCCTACATATCATCTTGGAGATATTATGTACATTGGTCTGAACCTAGCTTTTTTCATTTAAAGATACATTCTGCAAATTATTCATATCAGTACATAATGAACTTTCTCTTTTTTATGGTTTCTTACTATTTGGTTGCATAAATTTATAATATATTTAAACAGAAAGTTGTTTAAATATATTATTAGATAATTTAAGGTAGCTCCCAATCTTTGTTTTTAATGAGTAACCTTATGCATGTGTTGTTTATTGCATGTGTCTGTTAATTAAAATTATCAGATAATTTTAGGTAGCTCCCAATCTTTGTTTTTAATGAGTAACCTTATGCATGTGTTGTTTACACATGTGCAAATGTATCTGTTGGATAACTTCTATGTTGGAATTGTTGGGTGAAAAAATACATACATTAAAAAGTTTGAGAAGTAGTATGTACTTTTCTTCCATAATGTTGGACAGAGAGTTTAGGTGACTTAGCCAAGACTGCAGAGCTAATATATAATGGGTTTAAAATTGGAGCAAATGTTTCCTAACCAGACAGTAGGAGCTATGAAGAAAGGCACTTTTGGGGGACACTGACTCTTTGGGAAATATAATTAAGTGGGCCATTTGCAAGAGGAGAAAGGGAGGAGTTACCTCTCTTTTCTACTCTATGTTTCTCCATTGCTTTTTTTGTACTGGGTCGCTAAACCCAATGGCCCAGTGATGAACTAACCCTAGCAAGCCTAAATTGGTTTATCTCCTGTTAGCCTGGACCCATCAGTCTCACAGATTACTGAGATGCAGGCTCCTCTGCCTGTACTGAAAAGTTGAAAAAGTTAAAATGGTTGACCTCAAAAAGTAGAAAGCTAGAAAGAAAAGAGGAATGGATTGATAAAGGCCTTCAAAGATACTGTTCTCCTGGAAAGATGTACCCTCACTTAAAAGGCTGGCCTTGTGAGTCACTGTCCGTGGTGCTGACAATAGCCCTGTGGGCTTTTCTTATTCCAGGGACATTAAAGAATCCTGTGCAAACCGTCCCATGCAATTCTAAAGAGGAGAGAAAGGGGGCAATTGAGGGAAACAAGAGAAGCAAAAAGGACAAGGGCTACTTACACAGGCAGAATGTGAAGTTGGATAAAGAAGGAAGAGGGATTGAGATAATTTAATATTGTTTACAAATCATTATAGATACTAAAAGATAACCCTACCCCCTTTGTGATGGGGGAAGGGACATATGTACATTGACTTATTCATTTCATTATGTTGTGCTTATGTCTCCTGAGAGTGACAACAACAACAAAAAGTAAGGTTAGAGAAAAGATCATGGAAGGAATTATCATGAGGAATTCCTTGAGTGGGCAATTTTAGAAGTAAAATGGATTGTCATCTGCCAGAGCTGATTTAACTATAATCTTGCCAAAGATTGGGAATAAGGAGATAACCTCCTGAGACCCACACAATA
Source organism: Tonatia bakeri (assembly GCA_004024845.1). Classification (NCBI taxonomy): domain Eukaryota; kingdom Metazoa; phylum Chordata; class Mammalia; order Chiroptera; family Phyllostomidae; genus Tonatia; species Tonatia bakeri. The sequence continues at coordinate 73,590 of PVIA01001552.1, read as the reverse complement.
GTTGAAGTTTCAACTTCAATGAAAACATTCATCCTACTCTTGCTCTTCATCTCTGTTTGAGCTTCAGGGCAGCCTGGATTTACACTAAAGTAACATCACAGGCTATACTGATTATTTTTATCTTATCTAAAGTCAGTTGCCTTCAAGTATTAATAATTTTCTCAACCTGTCAGTTTTTTCCCTAGCATAGTAGCATGCAAGTATAAAACAGAACATAAATTCAATAAATTCTATTCATTCCTCAGTGTTAAATAATCTTCATTCATATGATTAAGCCTGAAAAATATTTATGCCTTGATACAAGAAGAAAATGAAATCCTTGCATTTATGGGAAGTTTGAGTGTAAATATATAAAGTTTTTTTTATATTTTTATACTTGTTTTTTTTTTTCATTTTTATTTTTAATTGTATTTTATCAATTATACTATTACAGTTGTCCTAGTTTTGGCCCTTTTAGGGAAAATCCTCCTCCAAAGAGAGGAGGTGCCCCCTCACTTGGCACCCCCAACTCCCTCAGGCAATCCTCCCACCATTCTTCATGTCCATAGGTCATGCAGATAAGTTCTCTGGATACTCCATTTCCTATACTGTACTTTACAGCCCCATGGCTATTTGGTAACTACCTATTTGTACTTAATTCCCTCACCTCTTCATCATTCCCCCACCACCCTGTCCATGTGGCAACCATCAAAATACTCTCCATATCCATGATTCTGTCTCTGTTCTTGTTTCCTTAGTTGCTTTTTAGATTCAATTGTTGATAGATAGATATTTATTGTCACTTCATTGTTCATAGTTTTTTTATCTTCTTTCTCTTAAATAAGTTCTTTTAACATTTAATGTAATAATATTTGGTGATGATGAACTCTTTCAGGTTTTTCTCATCTGCAAAGCTCTTTATCTGCCCTTCAATTCTGAATCATAGCTTTGCTGGGTAGCATAATCTTGGCTATAGTTCCCTGCTTTTCATGACTTTGAATATTTCTTGCCAATCCCTTCTAGCCCGCAAAGTTTCTTTTGAAAAATCAGCTGACAGTCTTATGGGAACTCCCCTGTAGGTAACTAACTGCTTTTCTCTGGATGTTTTTAAGACTCTCTCTTTATCTTTAACCTCTGGCATTTTCATTATGATGTGTCTTGGAGTGGGCCTCTTTGCATTCATCTGTTTGGAACTCTCTGTGCTTCCTAGACTTGCATGTCTATTTCCTGCACCAAATTAGGGAAGTTTTCTTTCATTATTTTTTCAAATTGACTTCCTATTTCTTGCTCCCCCTCTTTTCCTTCTGGCACCTGTATGATATGAATGTTGGACCTCTTCTTGAACTTTTCCTAGAGGCTGCTTTCACTATCCTCATTTCTTTTTGGATTCTTTTTTCTTCTTGTTGTTCTGTGTGGTTGTGTTTTGCTTCCTTATGTTACAAATCATTGATTTGATTCTTGGTTTCATCCACTCTACTGTTGTTTCCCTATAAATTGTTCTTTATTTCAATGAGTGTACCCTTTGTTTCTGACATCTTTTTCTTTCTGGATCTTTTTTATGCTGTTGAGGTCCTCACTAAGTTCCTTGAGCATCCTTATAACCAGTGTTTTGAACTCTGCATCTGATAGATTGCTTATCTACATTTTGTTTAGCTCTTTTTCCAGAGTTTTGATCTGTTCTTTTATTTGCACCACGTGTCTTCATCTCTTTGCTTTGGCAGCCTCCCTGTGTTTGTTTCTATGTATTAGGGAGAGCTGCTCTGACTCTGTTTCTTAGTAATGTGGCCTAATGTAATAGGTATCCTGTAGGTCCCAGTAGCACAGCCTCCCCTATCACCTAAGCTGGGTATTTGAGGTGTGCCCTTTGTGGGGGCTGAGTACAGCCTCCTCTTGTTGAGCCTTGCTTGATGTTGGCAGATCAATGGGAGGGATTTACCCAGGCCAGTCAGCTGCAAGGATTGGCTGTGACCACTTATCATGAACTTCTGCCCTCTGTAGAAGATCAGCTGTGCAGGGACAGGGTGATGGTGCTTCAATGTGGTCTGTAGTTGCCCACTGGGTGTGAAGCCTCTGGGATTTCCCAAGTGGTGCAGTCCAAGGTCAGCCCTCACCTGTGTGCTGCCTGGGGCCACCCAACATGAGCTGTAGAGTATTCTGAGATGGCTGCTACCTGTGCAGCAATTGGAGATTCCCAGGCAAATCTAAGCTGTGAACCTAACCTGGTTGCTGCTAGTGATTGCCCTGGGGCTCACTGAGGCCAACTGTTGCTTGTTTAAGAGGATCTAGGAAGTTGTGATGTATGAACCAAGACCAGCCATTCATATGGAAAAGCAGCTTGGGTGGGTCCATAAACTGAGTGGGGCAGAGTCTCTTGGAATCTCCAAGGCAGATCAAACAGTATTGGCCAGGTTGATGGGGTCTCAGATATGGCACCAGTTTGCCAGCTCTGTGGGGGCAAGGTTTAGAAAAGGGACAATGGCCTCTGCTTGCCTTGATGCCAGGCACTTCAGTTTCTCCCTGGATGCCACTGATGCCTTTCAAATTGCTACCCCAGTGCTAGAGCTCACAGGGAATGAGTCTGAGTACATAAGTCCATGTATGGGTTCTTTAAGAGGAACCACTTGGAGCTCCAGAAGTTTCTTCCATCAACTGAATCCTTGCTGGTTTATGCAGCCAAAAGTTGTGGGGACTTATCTTCCTGGCACTGGAGCCCTGGGTTGGAGGGTGCTGGTGTGGGGCTGGGGTTCCTCACTCCCAAGATATCCCTTCTGAATTTTTATTCACCACACGTGGATGTGGAACCAGCCCATTCCATATCTGTGCCCCTCTTACCAGTCTGGATGGATGTGGTTTCTTTAAATCCATAGTTGTCGGACTTTCATTCAACTCAATTTCTGATGGTGCTGAGTAATGGTTGTTCTATATTTTAGTTGTAATTTTGATGTGGTTGTGAAAAGAGGTGACCCATGTCTGCCTACACCACTATCTTGGCCTGAAATTTTATTTTAATTTTTAAATGCTGGATTTCTAAATTGAAGAGAATACATAATATTGGGGATTAAGCCAGAGAATCCAAAAATGCTAGAATGTATTTTCCAGTATTTTAATGGCCTCATTGGCAAGCAGTTGGCTTTGTGTGCTTTGCTGCAGTATGATCATTACTACTGTAAGGACACTCAGGTTTGAGCTCTCTGAATGTGGGTAGCTCCTGCCTATGAGTAGTCAAAGCAACATCTAGATGGCAGGTCACTGGGCAGAGTCTCCATGGTCTCCGATATGTCTATCAGTCTCTACAAGGGGTGAGAGTTCCCCAGAGGTCACTATAAAAGTAACATGTTCTCTCTCTCCAAAGGATATCTGATTTTGCCTCTGGGCATTGACTCTTCTAACCCATCTTATGTTCCAAGCTTAGAGAATGTCTTCAAGTTCTGCATTAAATCTCTCTATTCCAAGGATGTGACTCAGCTCCAATCTAAATCCATTTGAGAAAAGAAAACATTAAAGAGGAAGAGTATCATTGATTTTCAACATTTTCTTTTCCTTACGCACAGCTCACACAATGACCATTTCTCACCACACTACAGTGATTCTCTGCCAAGGTGTGGGTGACAGGCAGAAGGGCAGGTCCCCCCTGTTCTGCCAGAGGAACTTACCAAAATGGAGCCTGGGGTGGGTGGTGAACTTTATAAAACTCCCCAAGTTTCTATCCTCTTGGCTGGATAACTTCCATGAGCAATTCAGCAACATCTATAAAACAACTAAAAGAATATGAACAGATGACCTTGGTAGGGGTGGGGGATTCAATGATGATGCTAAAGTTAAAAATGTGGAAGATTACATTTTGATAGTTATAAAACTACACCTATTTAGAGAAACATTGAAATAAGAATGCTCCATGAAAATTTTCTTGAAATGAAAGTATAAATTAAACACCACTTAATGTTTGTTTTGCTTTATAAAATTTAAAGATAGAAACAGTTTAAAGAATAAGAATAAAATGAACATTCTCATACTCCAAACCCACTTTGGAAGCCTCCTCCATGTCCCTCTCCTCCAAGGGTTATTACCATATCTGCATTTTATAATAATAATTCTCCCACTGTTCTTAATAGTTTAATCCCATGTTGTGTAATTTTGCCCCACTATAAATTTTGTCTCTGACATTTTTTTTCACCTTAATCTCCCGTGCAGGGGACTCACTGCATGCATCCACAGTACCTTTGTCATCATCACTGCATAGTATTCCAGAGTAGGATGAAACATACATTGGATTCTTTTTCTTTGAATGTGTAGTGGCTATCTTTAGTGATTTACTATCCACTTCCAATTTAGAATCAGTTGTCACTTTCCCAATTTAAAAAAAAAAACTATTGGGATTTTGATCAGGATGGGATTGAATCTATAGATCAAGTATGATGAATTGGTGTCTTTGCACTATTGAACATTGTTATCTGTGAACATAATATATCTCCCCCTTTACTTAGGTTTTAATATCTTTCAGGAAATGTTTATGATCTGGTACATAAGACTTTAGTGATTATGTATATATTCCCTACCTCTTATTTATAATTGCAATGTTAAATGCCTTCTCGTGCTGCATTTTCTAACTGCTGCTGGCGATAGTAACAACCATAGTAATAATGTTGATGATGGCAATAACCCAGCACGTACTCTATGCTCACTAATGCTAGAGACAGGTCCACGTGAGCTGCCTTTACACTGCGTGCTTTACAGCCCTGCGGTGCTAAATAACATGCCCAGCAGTGCACAGCTCGTAACTGGTGAAGTCAGGGGTGAAGAAGGGAAGTCTGGCTCCAGAGCACACGTGCTTAATCACAAGCTTTGTTCCTTCGTGTGTTCTTTTTTTTTTTAAATTAATTGTTATAGCAGGCTCAGGAAACTAATATAAGAATGCATTCCCATATTAGTTTCCTGAGCCTGTTATAGCAAATCATCACACACTTGGTGGCTTTGAAACAGCATGAATTTATTCTCTCATGTCATGGAAATCTAGAAATGCAAACTAGCAGTGTCTGCTCCCTCTGAAGGCTTTAAGAAAGGATTCTTCCTCACTTCTTTCAGCTTCTGTTGGCTGCCCAGCATTTCTGGGCTTGTGGCTTCCTCCCTCCAATCTTGCCTCCATCGTCACCTTGCCCTCCCTCTCTCCTGTATGTCTAGTCTCCTTCCGCTTTCCCCTCATCATTGGATTATGGCCAACTGGATAGCCCAAGGTCAACTTCTCTCAAAAACCTTAACTTAATCACATCTTTTACCACGTGATATAATGTTTCCTCTTGTACTATATGAACTAATATTGACAGGTTCTGTATATAAAGATGTGAACAAATCTTTTGGACCACTATTGAGCTCTCAACAATGCTGACTCTTATATAGAAATCTAGCAACTTGGCAGTGTTTTCTGATCAATTCTAACAAATATTTGTCACTTCTTTTGCAAACAATCATGTCATCTGTGAATTATCTAAGTCTTTTTTTGTGTTCCATATTGTGCAGTACATGCCACCCTGTTATTATGATTATGATCACAAACAATGTTTTCTGAGTGTTAGACATGGTACCAGGTGATACAGGGATCAAAAGTTTGAATAAGACATAACCGTTGCCTCTCAAAAGCATAATAATTGGGACACAGTTTGCCTATGTGAAAAATGGAACCATAAACAAAATGGAACAAGGTCATGATTACCTTTGCAGACTCAAACTTGGTTCAGGAAAATTGCGTTTTTTCTGCCCCTAAAATGGGGACATTCTGCGTCCTGGGCATTGGCCAGATAGTGCACTGGGTCATGAGTACCCCCTCTCCCCTTTGTTTTTCTTGTTTTGAGCCCCTATTCAGTGTCCAGGCTCCAGCCCGAGTCGTGAGCATGATGATATTGGAGGTAAACAGAAAAGGACCAGCCACGCAGAAGCTCGCAGCGGCACAGCTGTGGCTCACTCTGCTGCGCTCTCCGATGGGCAGGACCTCCTGGCTTCTCGTAATCAGAGACTATGGTGGCGGCAAAAGGCTCGGAAACCTTCCCAGACGCTGATCGCCAGACTGAGAATCCTCATGGAACATAAGACAATTAAATAATACGTCATTTTCTTCTGCAAGAAAATTAATTTTTAGAATATACAGCATGAAATTTGAATTAAAGAAAAATTTTTAGCCTGACTCACAACAAAACTGTTTACAGACAATTTTGAAGTATTATACATTGAGCTAATCCATACTATGGAGGTTTTAAAAGGTTTACAAATAGAATGTATAACAAAATCTGCTTTTGTAAGAAAGAAATAAAAGTATACTTATAACTGGAAAAGACTTGACTGATTATCCCCAAATACTGTGATTTTAGCTCAGTGTTATTTTCTTCTTTTTGAGTAACTGCATTTTCTATAATATATTTATTACTTTTAGTAACTATTTTAAAATACAATATTTAGCCTAATTTAAAAATATACTAACATGAGACCACTCTGTCAATGTCATGGCACTTGACGGAAAGTATGTTATCAAATAATGCTAGTCACACCTGCGAACAGGCAAGAGGGACACCCAGAATTGCAGGGGATGTCTGATAAGGTCAATCTCTGAAACTGAAAACAGTAATGTCATATACAGAAAGTGAATACAATAATAATGTCATATACAGAAATATCACTGATGGGGTACTGGTGGGGAGATTAGATGACCTCCCTAGCTGTTTCTTAAACTATAGGAAGTAAAGTCTCCGGGAGACGTGAGCTGACAAAGAGCTCAGACAAGGAGGAGAGCCCTCCCGCGAACCTCCATCCTGCTATTCTCACGCTTTCCTGAGCTCGCCTTGTCAGCTCTATCTTCAACCAGTTTCTTCGCAGGAATCTTCTTTAGCCATTCATCCATGAACCAGGTGGACATTTGGATAAATTAAAAGCATAATCTGTAAACCCACGACACTGGGTCTATGTGAACTGACCAAAATGCAGAGGAGAGCAAGGAGAGGATGCTACCGGCACCCTCTGTGTCGGGGCCCATCTGGCAGGGTGCTCTTTCCTGCGGACGCCTCGTGACAAGAGGCACCGTTACTCTAACTCCACATGAGTGAAAGTGACCAGCAAGGCATAATTCCTTTATACTTTCAGATAAAAATAAACATAAATAAATATTGTAATATTTCCTTCTCACCCTCTGAAAAACTATCTGCACCCCACCCCCACCCTTATGCCCCATTCATCTTAAGTTAAAGCCAAAGACGTGAAATGGAAAAGGAAAATGCAAGGAAACTTGAAGAGAGGAGGGAGCTGAAGGGGGCCAACAGAGACTCATTTACATGTAATAATATAGACAGCCACCCACTGCTGCAGAAAATCGTTGGCCAAACAGAGCCTAAAATAAACAGGCCACACATCAACACACATAACATAACCCCAACTGTATCAGCCATGAAAAAAAAATGCATAAGCCTATTAATTCATTCAGGTCCCCTACACAGAATCACATCACCACTGTGGATTTTTATTACATGATGAAAAAAAGAATATTCAGTAGTGAAAAATCACTAGCAGCAAAAAAGATTACATACAACAACAGCATTAAGTTTAAAAAACCCTGCCAAAGAATAGCTGCATGTGAAACCCCAAACTATGTAGCAATCGTTATAGGGACACAGGCTCTTGCTGGCTGAGATTGTCACGGGCTTTGCATTTCTCCAGGAAGAGGGTGTGGACCCCGAGGCCTGTGCAGCTCACGTGAGGGAGCCATGTTCCCCAGGGCAGATGGGTGTGTCCACTTGCCCAGGTCTCTCGCCCACACCTAAACAAAGATCCAGGACAGGCTGAAGAGCTGGTGTTTTGGTTTAAATTCATGATTCTGAAAGCATCCCAGGTCTTAGAGGCCTAACCTTGGGACATCAGGGAATGTCTTGGACTTTTGGGGCTTACTAGTTTATTATGATACAGTCAGCTGGGGCCAGAGCACATATGAATGGGGGATACCAGACCTTTTTCTGTCATGGTACTCGAAATGCCACCATTGTAGGGTCTTCTTTTGGCTCTGGAGACTTGTGCTGCTGTCTTGTCCTGTATTGCAACACTGCATCTTAATTACATACTGCTTTTCAACTGAACTTGGTAAGAGCAAGATCTGATGGAAAGAATGTCTATGGGACTTGAATGTAAGATAAACACCCACAAAGGTAAAGCACAGGGAAATAGAAAGACAAACCCTGAGTGGGAAACTGGGAGGGCCTCCTAGCAAACTCCTACACACAATTCTCCTTGGGATTAGATAATGGTTCTTTTTGGCTAACGGGTTTACCCTACAGCTTATACCTAGGGCAAACTAGCATTTCTTAGTAGACCACAACTTCTTGATAAAAGACTCAGGTCAGGGAGAGGTGGTGGCAAGGGTGGAGAAGGGGGGTGGTTCTTGTAGCAGAGCTAAAATCAGGTGTCTCACCCAGCCAGAGGAGACCCTCGAGAGAGCCAACCACATGTGCATTATCCACGTCAGCTTGCGACCTCCTTTTTAATGTGATTGATGGGTTAGTCTCTGGGTTCCTTCCTCCTTCTCGCTCCCTTCCCTTTGCCTGCCTTCCCCTCTTCATCCCTAGTATAACCTCAGAAGAAGTGCCTTCCGGGCTCTGAGCATCTGAGGAAGAAATGAACGTTACTGGGAATTAATTGGTCTCGTGTGGAGTCCTCACATCTCTAAGGTTTCTTCTAGAGACAGAACCTACCCCCGCCAGGTGGGGCTCTCGTGTGATTTGGTTCGGCTTCCAGAGATTTGAGGGAGACTCACTAAAACTAGGACATGTGTATGTTCCTTAGCAGACAGCTTAAAATGCACCTGTACTTTGTTGGGCTTCATTGGAAATTGTGCCAGCAGTGAAAGTTAATTGCTAGATGTTTGGATATTAAATGTAGATGCTGCTTAACAACACAAATATTTAGCTCTACAAATATGTAATTCGTTGGGATATACCTACTGGGTTGTAAATACCCTAGAGAACAATGGGATATATGTTGTAAATCAAAATCGACACAGGAAGCTGTAATAAATATACTTAATGAATCTTAGAGTCAAAATTTGTTTTGATATCTAGTGGAACAGGAAGCAGAGATCTTAGATACCAGTTGTTACTTTTCAAAGAATTGTTATGAACTCACAACAGGTCACTTGCTGCCACTGCCGTGGAAAGGCATTGACTTGGTGTTAAATCAGGTATCAAATCCTACTCTGTGACATACTAACTGCCAGACTTCGGGCAAGTCACTGAACTGGTCTGAACCCACTCGTTCCCCCCCCTTTAGAATGGGTTGGAGAGAGGATTAAACAGATGATGTAACGAAAATGCCTAATATCCTGTTCCAATAGGTGCTTGCTACAGACTGAATGTTTGTGTCCCCTCAGATGTATATGTTGAACTCCTGATCCCTGGTGTGACAGTACTCAGAGATGGAGGCCTTCAAGAGGTGAGAAGGTCATGGGAGTGGAGCCCTCCCGAATGGGATTAGTGTCTGCAGGAGGAGGTCATCAAGAGGCCGTGGTCACCAGTTAGTTGTTCCTTGAGCTGGCCCTGGGCCATCGGATGTCCCTCACTGGCCCACTGTCCTTGAAATGTTTGCCCTGCCCACTCTTCCCACAGTGGGTGCTGTTCTGAGGACACAGCCTTGAAAGAGCAAAGTGTTGAGACCATCTGGGTGGTGTGCATGACTGAACGCAGTTGAGGCCTCTTTGTAAATGTTCAAGATTTGGCAGGTGGGTGCGAAGATCTCCTTGTCTTGTGGCCACCCAGGACAAGCCCCATAAGTAGGTTCCCTTGGTTGTTAAAACTGCCACCTCCCACTCTGGAGTGGTCTGCCCTTTTCTTCAGTCCTTCATTGCCCTCCGTGTGTGGAGGCCAGTCTGCCAACCAACACTAAGAAAGATTACAAGGCAGATGATTGCTCTCTCTACCATGTGAGGACACAGTGAGCAGGCAGCTGTCCTCAAACCAGCAAGAGGGATCAAACTAGGAACCAAATTGGCCAGAACTTTAATATTGGACTCCCAGTCTCTAGAACTATGAGAAATAAATTTCTGTCATTCAAACCATTCAGTTTATATTTTCTAATAGAAGCCCAACCTGCCTAAGACACTGCCATCTAACAACAGTGCAGTGGAAGAATATTTTTTGAAATCTTAACATCCTAAGTATAAAAGTTGATGTAAATATCTTATATAAAACATTATCAATTAGAATCCAGGATTAAATTAACAGAAGAGTATACCAGCCCAAGTAGAGTTAATTTTTAAAATGTAAAGATGTTTCAACATATGAATTATAATAATAAAATTCATCATCAAATTTTTAAAGGTGAAAAATCACATCATCTCAAGAGATTCTAGAAAGGCATTTTAAAAAACCCACAGCAATTGCCAACTTAAAACCCAGGTTTATTAAATAGTAATACAAAACTGTCCTAAACATGACAAATTATAATATACTATTTATAATATATTATTATAATATACTATTATAATATAATATACTATTATAATATACTATTTATAATAGTGTGACATTTAAAAATAAAATATAAGAATCATTTCCATAAATACAATGAACAATGTGATTTATTGTTTAATCTTGCAGAAGTGCTAGCCAAAACAATTAGAAAAGAGAAAAAAAAGTGTAAAATATTGCAAATAAAGAGACAATACCTGAAAAATATTACAGGCTGAAATGCAAAGGTTTTAGAGCCATTAGAGAGTTCTGTTAGGTGTTCAGATTAATATAAAAACAGAGTTTCTCAATAATACCTCAACAAAGGTGAATTTTTTAAAAAATGAAACTTTTTTATATGCCGAAAGTAACTAGGTAAAAAATAACAAAAAAGATATTATTCACAATAGAAACAAAATGCATAAAACACTGAAAAATAAGCTAAATAAGTAATATGTAAATTAAAGAAGAAAACTATAAAACACCAAGCAACACTGAGGAAAATAGAAGAAATGAAGAGAAATGTGGTGCTCACACGCATGTACAGCAGATCTAATGTTGTCATACTTGTTGGCATTGTTACTGCCTGTGCCCACACCCCCACCCTGGCCTCCACGTCACAGCCCCAGTTTCTGACACAGCTGCTCCTCTCCTTTCTCTGCATTCTGCGCCCCACTGCATGAGGGCTTGTTGGGACTGTCAGCCAAAGTGACCTGCCCTCCTCCAGCCAAGGGGCAAACAAGCTACCAGACACAGGTTCATGAAATTTTTTTCAGATTCTAAAAATTGAGCAACATATGGAAAAGATGGAAAGCTGGCAGAGCTGGGGGATGTGAAGACAGTTGCATTTGGCTGATCCCAGGTGCCTGTATCTGCTCTGGCTCTTTCATCCCAAGTCTAGTCCGTCAGCTTCCCTTCACATCCACGAGCCACCCCAGATCTTTTCAGAAATGCCTTTATTTTATCTTTTTCCTTAAGTCAGCTGAAGAATATTTCTATTTTTTTCAAAGAACTGTAACTGAATCATATAGAGGGACATGGTATTATAAAGATGTCAATTACCTCTAAATTAATCTATAAATCAGTACAATATAACGCAAAACCCTAAGAGGAATGAAACGAAATGGTTATAAAGTTCATCTTGTAAAATGACACTCAACATTGGCTGTACATTAGCATCATCTGGGGAGCTTTTCAAACTCTTTGCTCCCAGGCTGCGCCCCAGAGCACTTACATCAGGACCTCTGGGAGTGGGACGAAGTTGTCGGTGTTTATTACAGCTCCTTGAGTGATTATGATGTGCTGCCAAGGTTGAGAATTACTTCTCTAGAAGAATAAACACATAAGAACAGCAAGAAATTTCTGGGAAAAAGAAAAAAGAGAAGAAAAACAAACAGGCTTATTCCATCAGCAACCGAAATATATTATGAAGCTACAGTAATTAAAACAATGCTGTGCTAGCACAAGAACTGATAGACAAACCAATGGAACAAAATACATTCTGCAAAAAAGAGTCAAGGATGTATAATCTAAGATGTAATAAAAGTGGCATTTAGGTTCTATCCAAGATGGAGGCATAGGTAGAGACTGTTCACTTCCTCGCACAACCAAAAGAAGATAACGACCAATCTAAAATCAGTAAACACCCAGAAGTGCCAGAAAATCAAACTGCATGGAACTCCAACAACCAAGGAATTAAACAAACAGTCAACCAGACCAACCAGACCAGTAAGACAGGTGGACAGAGAGAGCCCACTGCAAGGCAGCGGACCAGGAAGGCAGGGCTGGCTGAACAGGAAACTGAGACTCTGACCTGGCTGTGGACTACAGCAGGGTTGCCGTAGTGAGAGAAACTCCCAGTCTCACATGAGAGTTCCTTGGAAAGTGGGGCTAGAGCATGGTAGGCAAGCTGCATTATTCCCTCTCTGGCCTCTCCCCAACAGGCAGTGCCACAGTGCAGCAAGGAGGGTTGCCCTGCCCTGGTGATACCTAAGGCCCTTCCCCCTTGCAACTTAACAGGTGTGTCAAGACGAAGAAATAGGGACCAAATGAAAGAACAGAGCAAAACTTCAGAAAGAGAGCTAAGCAATGAGGAAATCTGAAAGACAGCCAGCCTATCTGATGGAGAATTTAAAGCCCTGATAATCAAAATGGTCACAGAACTGTTTGAGCTTGGTCGCAAAATGAAAGACCAAAGTTAAATAAAGCAAAATAATCAGGGAACCAACAGTGACAGGAAGGAATTCAGGACTCAAATCAATGATTTGGAACAAAAGGAAGAAATAAACATCTAACCAGAACAGAATGAAGAAACAAGAATTCAAAAAACCGAAGAGAGGCTTAGGAACTTCTGGGACAACTTTAATTGTCCCAACATCAGAATCATAGAAGTGCCAGAAGCAGAAGAACAAGAGCAAGAAATTGAAAACTTATTTGAATAAATAATGAAGGAAAACTCCCCCAGTCTGGCAAAGGAAATAGACTTCGAGGAAGTCCTGGAAACCCAGAAAGTTCCAAAGAAGTTGGACCCAGAGAGGAACACACAAAGGCACATCATCATTAAATTACCCAAGATTAAAGATAAAGAGAGAATCCTAAAAGCAGCAAGAGGAAAGGAGAGAGTTATCTACAAAGGAGTTCCCATAAGACTATCAGCTGATTCCTCAAAAGAAACCTTGCAGGCAAGAAGGGCCTGGAAAGAAGTATTTGAAATCATGAAAGGCAAGGACCTACATCCCAAGATTGCTCTATCCAACAAAGCTATCATTTAAAATGGAAGGGCAGATAAAATGCTTCCCAGATAAGGTCAAGTTAAAGGAGTTCATCATCACCAAGCCCTTATTATATGAAATATTAAAGGGACTAATCTAAGAAATTGAAGAAGATTAAAAATATGAAGAGTAAAATGACAACAAACTCACAATTATTAACAAATGAACCTAAAAAAAAGAAAAACAACAAAAACAAAAACTAAGCAAACAACTAGAACAGGAACAGAATTAGAGAAATGGACATCACATGGAGGGTTTTCAGCGGGAAGGGGGAGGGAAGAAATAGGGGGGAAAGGGTACAGGGAAGAAGCATAATTGGTAAGCAGAAAATAGATGGGGAGAGGTCAAAAATGGTATAGGAAACAGAGAATTCAAAGAACTTATATGTACAACCCATGGACATGAAATAAGGTGGGGGGGGAATGCTGGAGCATTGCAGGGTGCAGGGCAGAGAGGGGATGATAAAAGGGGAAAAATTGTGAAAACTATAATAGCATAATCAATAAAATATACTTAAAAAAATAAATAAAGGTGGCATTTAAAATCAGTGAGGGTAAGATGGACTACTCCATAATGCTGTGACAACTAGCTAACTATCTGAAAGAAAATAAAACCATTAACATAAATTCCAGATAAACTAAACGTTAAAATATAAAAATGAAAACTAAAAATATATTGCCTTTGCCCATGTAGTGTATATTAACCCTTATTTTGGTAATAGAACTCCAGTTTTCATTGGGGAAACCTCATCTGCAATTTTCAATCCATTTAATGGGAGGCTGAAGTAAAAAGATGCAAAGATGCATCACTAGAAACTAAAGGATACAATAAAAACAATGAGATATCACTTATTGACAAGCATATTGACAAAATAAATTTTGTTTGGTAATATCTGGTCTTTCTTAGCATGTGGGGACTAGAAACTCTCAGAGCATAAATTGCAGGAAATGTTGCACACGTCTGTTCTTTTAAACCAGCAACTCAACTTTTGATTCAACGCTTGGTGATATGATGTAAGGTTATGATCAGCCACCATCAGAAAGATGTGCATTTAAGGACTTTATTGGTCACAACTTTGTTTGTACAGCGAAGAACTGAAAGGCCACATGTCCTCCAAGAGGGTAATACCTGTACATGTGTTGACACTGAAGGTTTGTTCGTGTTCATTAGAATAGCTGTTATTAGAGAGAGAGAGGGAACAAGTGCTGGCAACGATGTAGAAAAACTGGAACTCTTGCACACATTGGGAACGGGAAAATCATGCAGCCACTGTGGAACACATTATGGCTATTCCTCAAAAAAGTTAAACATAGAATTTCTACATAATTCAGCATGTCCCCAAAAGAAGTGAAAGCAGCAACTTTAACAGATATTTGTACACCATGTTTATAGCTTTACAATGGTCAAAAGGTGGAAGCAACTCAAGCGTCCACTGATGGATAAGCAAAATGTGGTATGTGCGAACAATGTAATATTATTCAGCCGTCCCAAGGAAGGATACTCTGAAACACGTACAACATGGATAAGCCTTGAGAACATTACGTTGAATGAAACAAGCCAGTCTCAAAAGGACAATATTATATAATTGCACTTACGTGAGGTGCCTGGAATACTCAAATTGATAGAGACAGACATTGAATGGTGATTGCTAGGGGCTCGAGGGCTGAAGAGTGGAGAGTTATTGTTTAATTGGTAGAGTTTTGGTTTTGCAAATGAAAAAATTCTGGAGATGGATGATAGTGGTATTGCAGGACAATGTTAAGGTACTAAATGCCACAGAACCATATGCTTAAAAAGGACTAAGACAGTAAATTTTTTATGTTACACATATTTCGACACAATGAAATTGTTTTCTCTGAAAAAAGAGAGGTTGTTCATTCATTTTGATTTCCTCAAGATTTCTTTTTATGATTGTTGTCTAAGAAATTTGCTCTTATGATGAGTCTTTCAAGAGTGACTTGGAGATACAGATTTTGAGAATATGCAGCAAGGTCTCCTCAATGTTATTCTTCACAGTTACTTTTATAATTTGTGATTATTCAATCATTTTTATTTTTAATCACTGGCTATAAGATAGGAAGAGTCTTTTTAAAAAAAGAAAGAGCACAGCCCTTAAAAGCACCAGAGAGGATCCTCACAGCGCATCCATCGCAAGTGCAATCGTGGGACATCCAGTGGTGACATCATATCCTGTTCCAAGTCACTTCTTTGTGGAATAATTTTCCATATTGGAATTCGGTTTCACATTTTCTCAGCAGCTCCATTTCACTCCCAGAAGCTAGCTGCTCATAAAGAAGCTAGTGGCCCAATCATGCGTGCTAGGGACCCAAAATCTGAGAGGATTCACATGGTTAGCCAAGAACCCTTAACTAGAAGCGATCTGGTTTCTTTCTCAGGGCTGAAAGAAAACAGTGAAAATATTTCCACTCAAAATAGAAACTGCAATCTAAAAGAAATCTTGTTCCTTTTCTTTTAAAATAAGAACACAAACAGAAATATGGAGTGTGACTTTGGATTGCCGTACACTGGGTTTAAGAAAGGAACTACAGTGTACGGAAAACAAAATCTTCACTGACACTGGACCCCACAACAAATACTTCATCGACAAACTGTATGCAGTGCAGTTGTGTGGTACAGGACATGATCAAGACAATAGAAACCAGGCCAACTTCTTGGTAGAAATTCAAAACACTAAACCATCTGAAAGCAGGTAAAACCTTTCCTTAATGTCTGTTTAAATATGTGCTGAGACACAAAAGCACCATTGTGGACACAGGATAGGACTTCATGTAATCTGATCCCGGGAACTAGCTGACTTCAATAAAGATCCTATTTGCAAACAAACTCAGCAAAGTTGTTCAGAAGCGATACTGGAAGAGCAGGAAAATCCTTCGTACTGACACCACTTGTGACCGTCTGCTCTCTGCCCCGTGGTGTTTCCGTTCCAATAAGAAGTCGCTCTTCTGAAGGACTTCATATCATCTGCTTTTGAGGATTGGAGTACTTTTGATGATTTCAGGCCCAAAATGCACAAAACTGTTGTTGTTTAACTCTGATATTTGTTGAGAGATTTTTCTGAATAACTTACAGGGGCCTGATGCATTCCTATTTCCAAGATTTCAAAATTATTTTCAAATATGACACCAAAGTACTATATCAAGAAAACACTATCAAAGCTCTGTCTATTCTCATTCTTGCAGGTAATTATAAATTATTCATTCCAGTCATTCCACTGTACCTGAGCATGTATTTAGAACTGAAGCAGCACACTCACTCTAACAAATGCCAGTCCGTGCCAGAAAACCTCAGACACCCGTCCAAAGCAGTCTGGAGGCTCAGTGAGGGTGATGCTATAAATCCATTGTCTGAAACAACCAGTTCTGGCTACCTAGGATAGCTGAAAATAAGCATGGCCTCATGACACAGCGACTCTGTGACTCACGATAGCCCTGAAAATATACACACAACGGGACAGGTGCTGGGAGGTTCACTGCAACACGGTTTGTAGTAGCATAATTGGGAAAACTTTAAAGTCCACCAACAAGAATTTTGAGGCATAAATTGTGATGTAATGATAGAATAAAAAATACTCATAGGTGTTGAATGAATAATTACTATGTATACTGACTTAGCTCTTGAAAACACTTTTGTGGATAAAAGCAAGTTGCAGACTATTTCATTTAGTATAATATCATTTATACAAATTTTTACGTCACATAGACAAAACAATAAAAATTTAGAAATGACTTAAGGGTCCATAAAGAAGAGATTGGATAAGTGAAGACTGTATGTTTATATAATGAAAGTGACCATTATTTTTTGAATGACAGTGTAAAGCTCTATTGATTGACTTTGAAATGGTCAGTGATATTTTTCCAAATGAAGAAACAATACATGTACTAGGATATGGTTTTATTTTCAAAAAAAGTATATGCGTGTCAAATATGTTAACTCTGTTTCTGAATGGTAGAATGATCAGTAGACTTTATTTTCTTCTTTATACTTATCTGAATTTTTGTAATTAGTAGTATTACTTTTTTTTATTACTCATTCATTTTTAGAGTGGGGAGGGAGAAAAAGAAGGAGGCAAACATCAATGCGTGAGAGAAACATCAATCGGTTGCCTCTCACATGCCCCCAGCCAGGGAAGGGACCTGGCCCAAAACCCAGGCCTGTGCCCTGACCAGGAATGGAACTGGTGATCTTTGGTTTGCAGGATGACACCGAACCCACGGAACCACACCAGTCAGGGCAGAAGTATAAGTTTTATAATCCGAATAAATGTACTGGAAAAAAAGAAAATACAAAGTCACAATGTGGCAGATTTTATTTCCAAAGACAGCTGCACCAACACGTATTTCATCCCACACACTTTTGTTGTGTGTGACAGTGACACTGCTGCACAGAGAGGTGGAGCCTCAGTTCCCACCCCTTGAATGTGGGGCAGCCTTTTGGACTCGCCCCTAGTGAACAGGACACAATCAAAGTAACCGTATTAATTCCAAGGGTAGCGCTTAAAAGATGATATGGCTTCTACCTAGTTTGTGTTTCTCTCTCTCTCTCTCTCTCTCTCCCCCTCTCTCTCTCTCTCTCTCCCCCTCCCCCGACTCCCCCCCACCCCCTGCCACCCCAATCACCCTTGGAACCCAGCCACAATGTCATGAATTAGCCCAGGCCACATGCAGAGATTTCATGGAGATATTCTGGCCAACAGCCCAGCCAAGGCCTCAGCTGAGAGCCAGCTTCCACCACCAGACTTGGGAGTGAACTAGCTTTTAAATGATTCCACCTCCAGCCTTTGAGTTTTCAGGCCGAGGCCCCAGACACCTCTGTGCCTTGCCCAGAATCTGTGAGCGTAATAAATTGTTTTGTGCCACTGAATTTTGGGATAATTTGCTACACAGTCCCAGAAAGTAGAACACATAAACAAGCAATATTACATATTGTTTAAGGCTATGTATGTGGTAAGAGTAAATCAATTGACAAAAATAATCAGTTCTAGGGAAATAAATGGTGATGGAAAAAAGAAAAAAAATTAAAACTAGTAATATTCAGTTCTAGCTATCTAGCATAGCTGAAAACAAGCATACTCCAAAACCCAGAAAATCCATGTCTAGGTATAAACCCTGAAAAATAAATGTACAATGAGATATGTACTAGGATGTTATTGTGACCCTGTTTGTGATAGGATAATTGGAGAATACCTAAAAGTTTATCAACAGTAAATCTGATACATAAATTGTGATGTAATTGTGTAGTAAAATACTCATAGAAGTTAAAATAAATTAATTATTGTGTACACTAACTTAGTGCAGCTTGTGTGCATACCAAATTCTTCATACTAATTGCTTCTGGGAGAACGGGAGGAGAACGGGACCAGAACGGGACCAGAACGGGACCAGAACGGGACCAGAACGGGACCAGAGAGAGGACCCCGGGGACTTCAACAGTAGGTGTTATTTTTAAAGGTCAGAAGGTGTAAAAAACTTTTATAATTTAAATATTCATTTGAAGCACATATGACAAAATGTTAGCATTTATTCTGATTATGAAAACCTTGTGATTGTAATTACCCAGCTATTTCTCTATACTCACGTTCTCCCTATGACAGCAAAAATATAGCTATTTCTTTACATTTTAAGAGTTGTTCTGTTCCCTCTCTCTATCGGAAACAACAAACCCCATATTAAAAATCCCTCCACACAAAACTAATCATTTATGGATCCAACTTAAAATCCTTGAGAATGTTAGGGGGATTTTTGTTTTGTTTTACTTTGTTTTCCAGAAAGTTACTTAAGAAGTCAAGATGTGTTGCAACAATTATCTGTGAAGACCTGTCTGGATAATAATAATAAACCAAATTAACTTAAAATCAATTAAGGTTTTAAGTTAATTAAGCTAAAACTCTTTCATGGTAAACTGAAAACCTGTTTCTCGGTCTATATTCTATACGACAGGCTAGTTATTTTTGGGATGAGTTACTCCACTGCAGACCATGGTTGCGGATGTATCATGTTGGAGAGAAACCTTCCAGGAGTTCATTAGGTTGTCTGTCACACTCCTGGTCTAATTCTGGGCAGGAACCAGCCTCGGGGTACACAAAATCACAGTGATTCAATGCAGGCTACTGAGGCTTATCAGGAGCCTGTCCCCAAACATGGCCTCCATTCAGGACCATTAGAAACATCCTATAATTGAGAGGGACCTGATATGTTGCTGTGAAAGAGTAAACTAGGATGCCTTGGAGAAACCCCCACTTTTTATCTTTAGCTTTGATCTCTGGGATGAGCCAAATGCAAATTTCCTGTAATAGGTGGGTTCTGAAAACAGATGGCACACCTAAAAGGTTTAACTGAGTGAACCAAATGAACGAAATACGTAAAACCTGCTGATGCCCTGACCAGTGTGGCTCAGTTTTGGGTGATGACTCACAAAGTGAAAGATTGCCCATTCAATTCCCAGTCAGGGCACACACCTGGGTTGCCAGTTTGTCCCTGACGGGGTGCACAGGAGAGGCAACCAACCAATCCACCAATGTTTCTCTCTTCCCATGGATGTTCCTCTCCCTCTCTCCCCCTCTCTCTCCCTTCGCCTCTCTCTAAATTAATTAATTAATTAAAAAAAAAAACCATTTTGGCAGAGGGCCCTGGCTGGGTAGCTAAGTTGGTTGAGGTGTCATTCCATATGCCAGAACGTTGTGGGATGGATCCCAGGATAAGGTGTGTACGGGAAGCAACTGATTGATGTTTCTCTCTCTCACACTGATGTTTCCCTCTCTCTCTCTCTCTCTCTCTCACTCTCTCCCCCCCCCTCTCCCTCTCTTCCCCCCTTCCTCTCTAAAATCAATGAACATATCTTCAGGTGAGATTTTTTTTTAAAAAGAACATGTTGGAAGGGTGAAGGGAATTAGCAAGTTAGGTGAAGCACACAGTCCAGCAACAGTGAGAATCACTGACCTGCAATTCTGAGCCGAGGCTCCCTGGTGTTACAGGAGTAGAGAGAGAACTGAGCGGTGGGTGAGGGGCCCTCCCATGGGAAATGTCCACATGAAGAGAGGCAGCCACTACCAGACTGAAGCCAGTGGCTAAAGAGATAAATACCTCGGTCCTCTCCTCCCACCTTCCAATCTGCAAGAGCCTCCCATCAACTGACCCAACCAGTAGCCAGAGGTCAAGGGCATGGGGCGGAGTGGGGGGCACGGTGAGGGTGGGATATGGAGTTCCTCCAGGACAGTATGACAGGACACAGAAGACAGAGAAAGGCAGAGAATCAACCTTGGAACCAAACTGAAAACTAATCATCACATTTGCCCCTCAGAAAAAAGAGAGAGAGAAGGTTATCCTCTATGTTAGTGGTATATAGTTTGATTGCCAAAAAGTGCATGCAGCAGAGAAAATGGGTGAAGGTCAAATATCCTAAAACCCCAAACTCCATATTCTGTAGAAAATCTACAACATAATTCATGTCTAGTAATACCTAGTTACTTAGGAAAACATTTGAAATAATTTTTAGAGGTATACTGTAAGTTAAATTACTTAAGATTGGCCATTCTATTGATCATGATTCTATAGACTATGTTATATGATTGATTGATTGATAGATAAATAGATATAGGTAATAGGTACATAGAGATATAGACATAGAACATACAGAGATTATAGAATTCACTTTATATAGAAAGAATATATAGAGTTACACATTATATGTTTTATATATGTATACTCATAGAAACAGAGAATGTCATATATGTACATATATTTCTATAGATAAAAACATTAATGTCTGTAGATGAGTGATTGGTAACTTCTGCTTCACAAAATATCCAAACTAAAATTACTGCATGCTGGGAATGGAAATTGATATGACATTTCTGTCAGATAGTGGGGCAATGTATTATCAAAAGCCTTAGAAATGTGCACACTAAAAATTTTTTAAATTGATAATGTCCAATGCAAGCACTCTTATGAGCTGTGAAGGGAAGCATACATTGGTACACCTGCTTTGGATGTCAATTTAGCAGTATCTACTAAAATTTTCCATGAACACATACTTTGACCTAGTAATTTCACTCTTAGGGAATTGAATACATGTAGAAAACAAATGTATAAGAATAATGTTTACTGTATCATTGATTATATGGCACTAAATATGTATGTATGCATGAATGTGTATACATGTTTCTATATACACATATGGATACATTTGAAAACCAGTTATTTATTTTTAAAGCAGGTTTTTTGTTTTTTTTAAGATTTTATTTATTTATTTTTAGAGAGGGAAGGGAGGGAGAAAGAGAGAGAGAGAGAAACATCGATGTGCAGTTGCTGGGGGCTGTGGCCTGCAACCCAGGCATGTGCCCTGACTGGGAATTGAACCTGTGATGCTTTGGTTCGCAGCCTGCACTCTTTTGAAAACCATTTAAATAGCCATCAGTAAGAGAACACTTGAAAACCTGACCTTCTTTAAGGGTCTCCCATTTCAGAGATTGCCATCCACGCATTTGTGCATCTGAAAACTTAGGAGACAACCTGGACCCCTCAGTGTCTAGAGAGAGTGGCTGGCATAGAGTAGGCGTTCAATCAATATTTGATCAATATTTTTAAGATTCCTTATCCCTCACCCTTTACGAAGATGTGTTGATCTTCCTAAATATCTCTTAAATCCATCCACTTTTCTCCTTCTCCACTGCTAGAAGTGGAGTCTATTTATCTCTCACCCAGCTTATTAAATAGCCTTCTGTTTGGTGTCTCGACATCTACTCTGGCCCCCTCATCTAATCAAGTCTCAGTTGCGGCCAGCCATCTTTCCAAAACGGAGGTCTGGTCATATCACCCCACTCCCAACCCTGTATGACTGTCCATGCATGTTAGTTTGCCAGGGCTGCCACAGCAAAATACCACAGACTGAACAGCTTCAGGAGTGTCCAACCCGCTGCCTGAGGGCCGAATGCAGCCCAGGATGGCTATGAATGCAGCCCAACGCAAAATTGTAAATTTGCTTAAAACATTATGATATTGTATTTGTGACTACATGTCACAGTGTATTTACTGTGTGGCCCAAGACAACTCTTCTTCCAGTGTGGCCCAGAGATGCCATGAGTTTGGACGCACCTGGATAGAAATTAAATTTCTCACAGTTCTGGAGGCTAGATGTTCAAAAAAAAGTTCTTCAGGGTTGATTTCTTCTGAGATCTCTCCCCTTGGCTTGTTGATGGAGACCATCTCTCTGTCCTCACCCGGTCTTTCCTCTGCAAATGTCAGTGCCCTAATCTCTTCTTATAAGAACACCTGTCATATTGAATCAGGGCCTACCCATATAACTTCATTTTACCTTAATTACCTCTTTAAGGGCCCTATCTCCTAATATGCTCACATTCTGAGGTACCAGCAGTTAGGACTTCAAGATATGAATTGGGAGGTGGGGTGCCCCATTCAGCCCATAACACCATGCTCTTAAGATAAAACCAAAACTGTGCCTATGGCTGTGCCTGAGATCTTTGTCCCTTCAAGTTCACTCTTCACCTGGCTTTGGCCTGTCTGCTGCATTCCCGGACGCTGTCCTGTATGGATAGCATCCAACGTTCCCATGCTCTTCGGCTTCTAGGAGGGTTAGGCAAGTGGCAGGTACCCAGTAGGAGATCTGGAAGGTGGAAGGAAAGTAAAGTTGAGGTCTCTTCCCCTGCTTCCTCTTTGCCAAGGCACCTCAGGTTGACCGTGTCCGTCTACTGAAGCCACAGCTCTGGTCAGGCAGCCCTCTCCACACAGCACCTGCCTGGATTCCAGTAACTGCCCCTCAAGCTTTGGTTGTTAAGGGCTCCCTGCTGGTTCAAGCCCCAGTGCAATATTTACCCCTATTGGCCTATACTAAACTCTACCCACAGATTTGCAAATAGTCTCTTCATTAAACTGTCCTCAAATTACCCAATAGCTTGTGTTATCTGCTTCCTGCCATACCCCTCATACAACAGGTTGCAAAGTCCTTTACGGTCTGGTCCTTGCAAAATACTCCACATTTGTCTTACAGTTTTCTGCTCAGTCTCTCTGCTACAACCACTCCAGCCTTCTTATGGTTCTTCAGACGGGCCGCTGGTTTGAAATATTAACAAGCATGCATTCCAGTTATTTTAAAACTACATAAAATTGCTCTCACAGAGTAGCTCAGTTGGTTACACCATTGTCCCAGTTCGCCAAGGTTGCAGGTTCAGTCTCCGGTCAGGGCACCTACAAGAAGCAACCAATGAATGCATAAATGGGTGGGACAACAAATTGATGCTCTTCTCTTTCTCTTGCCCTTTCTCTCTCTCTAAAATCAATTTTCAAAAACATTAATAAAAAATAATACTATGTAAAATTTCATGAAAATGTATGTCACGTTTTGTCTTGAGTCAGGTTCCCAGGGGAGCAGGTGCTGAGAGGAGATCTGTGCGCAGAAGTGCAGTGGGGAATGCCCTGCAGATCAACACCTGTGAGTGTGTGGGAGGCAGAGCTGGGCAGAAGCAGCAGCACGGCTGTGATGCGTGGGAAACAGCTCTCACCTGTCCCATGGAGCTGAAGCGGGGTGGCCCTGCAGAGCTCCCCGGGATTGGGCCAAGGAGGGTGGAGGGAGGTCCCTTTGGACCTCCCCAGCGACAGTCACCGAAAGTGAGCTGGCCCTGGGAGGGGCCATAACCCAAAGCGGCTCTGGGGAGTGAATCAACTGTGAGCTGTCAGCAATCAACACCCCAGGAAGTGGGGGAATGAGTCTCCCAGGCCTGCAGGGAGGATCTAGGTAGCATGCAACACTCACCAAAAAATCTTACACCTAGTAAGTTATAAGAAGGAAATACAAATAAAGGGAAAGAGCTAGGTACAATGATGCTTAGAAAATATTATTTATAATTGGGAGAACATTAGGTGCCATCTAAATATCCAATAATAGGAGACTGATTAAATTAAGTATGGTACATTGGAGAACTCTAACACCTTGTAGCTATTTTAAACCATGTTGCAGAAATGAATAATCACATGATATATTATCAAATAAAAAGCAGGTTATAAAACAACTTTGTCTAAATATATATGTTTGCATGCTCAAGCATGCATATAAATGCATGAAGGGAAAAGACAAAAATATACATCAAAATGCAAATTGTTGTCATTGCCAAGCAATAGGATTATAGGTGACTTGTAATTTCTTTTTCGTACTCCCTTTTTCCCCATATTTTTAGCAATGAGCATGTATTGCTTACATAATCAGAAACAGTAAATTTGGGGATTTGAAAATTATTGTGGTCGTGATGACACAGAATAGTAAATTTAATTTGTTTTGCCTTGGAACTTTTTGCTTAATTAAAATTTACAGGTGAGTCCCCAAAGGGAGACAGATCATGCTGGCAGTGCTCTGCATGGACGGGGTGTGGCAGGGGCTGGGGGAGAAAGAGCTGCGGCCGGGCCATCTGCTCAGGCCCCTCCTGCACCGTCCGCCCCACCCCCACAGGCCTGGCTGGGTCCGCTCACATCCTGCTTGAAAGCCACAGACCTCTGTGACCCACATCACCGCTTGGTTTGACACTCCAATGTGGGCATGCCACGGCTGCTGTTCAGCCCCGAGCAGGCTCTTTATTTTCATGACATGATGTCAGCTTTACTGCATGTTTAAGTGTAAAACTTTTATGCATGTTTGTTCTTAAACAGCAAATGGAAAAGCCCGAATCCACGAACCTGTCAAAGGAGATAAGCCCAGACTCTCAGAGACACTAGGACAGTGCCGTGGCCTAGAGCAAGGAGCCGCATGACGTGGGCTCAATGGCAGTCTACCAAGGGGTGACCTTGGGCAAGCTACTGAACATCTTTCTGTTCTGTTCTGTTTTTTTCTGATCTGTAAAAAAGGTGATGGTGATGACTGTGGCACTGACCACACAGAAATACTTCAAGTATTGAATGAGCAAATATATGGAAAAGTACTTTTTAAATATTTTATTTAGTTAGTTTTAGAGAGAGGGGCAGGGAGGGAGAAAGAGAGGGAGAGAGAGAAGCATCTATCTGAGAGAGAAGCATCGATGGCCCACAACCCAGGCGTGTGCCCTGGCCCAGAATCAGACCTGCGGCCTATGGCTCTGCAGGAAAATGCACAACCAACTGAGCCCCACCAGTCAGGAAATATATGTGAAAGTGTTTAAAATGGTGACTCTGTGTGGTGTTTGCCGTTATTTTCTGCTAAGTCCATATCAAAAAGATCAGTTACAAAAACTAATACTCATGGAAGATATTGTCCATACAGTTGTCTACATACTGAGGTTTTTACATATAAATATTCAATTTCAAAGCTGCATATTTGGTTAACATTATTTTAGCTGCTAGTAAAGTTACTTCTGCTAAATTATGCTTTGCCATGTCACTAGTCTTGATAAAAATGATAAGAAATAGGCATAAGAAACTTGCTTTCACTCTCACAGCACGGATGGTGCCAATGACGTTGACCATGCTCACCTGGAAGCCCTTCCTATGAACATGTAAATAAAATTTTCCCTCAGACCTCAATACTTCTGGTTCAGTCACATGTTTCAAATGCAGAGACAATTTAGTTTCTGTTTCTAATCGCGGTCCCTTCCTTCCACGAGTCATAGCAGCAGCTCAGGATCCCCTGACAGGTGCACTCAAATCTTCTTCATGAATTCAGGGGTTTAGTGCCTCATGTATTCGTGACCTGGTATATAACGCATATTCGTCTCAACTGACTCAAAATCTCTTTTTTTACTGGAATGAGACATAGAATAATAAAGTAAATGAGCAAATAATAAGTAAGTGCAAAATCAAAAGCATATGATGAACACAATATTCATGAGGAGGCTACAAAGGGAAACTCTTTTCCGATTGTCTTCACGCTCTAGTCTCTGCAAGGGTTGTGTCACCAGTTGTGTTTCACAAACCCCACCAAATAGTTCAAGGTTGTTGCAATTCACTTAAGCTGACCAGCAACTATCAATTAGACTGTTCTACTCCATGAGGAGAGGAACCCTTTCCAAGCCATCATAAAATGCAGTAGAGGGCAAAAAGGCAAGCAAATAGCCAGACAAATGAATATGATGAGTGTCCAATATCTTCTAGAGTAATAATAATGAAATTGCATTAATTTTTGTAAGCTCAGCATGGAATACTGAGCCCAATTTTGCATGGATGGGACAGCAAGCTCACCAATACTCACAAAAAAAATTATATATATAACATTCTGAATCACAAATATTTTAAAGTTTGGATAGAATCTTAGTATTTAAAACTGGAGGACTGAAGATCAAAATGTCAGCACAGATAAACATAGCTCATCTCACACAACCACATCAAAACTACAATTAAAATATAGAACCACCATCACTCAGAACCATCAGAAATCAAGTTAAATAGAAGTCCAACAACTACAGAATTAAAGAAACTACATCCATCCAGACAGGTAGGAGGGGCTAAGATGTAGAACAGGCTGGTCCCACATCCACATGTGGTGGAAAAAATTGGGGAGGGATATCTTGAGAGTGAGGAGTCCCAGCCCAACACAAGGGCCCTCAGCCCAGGGTTCCAGTGCCAGGAAGGTAAGTCCCCACAACTTCTGGCTACAAAAACCAGTGGGAATTGAGTTGCTGGAAGAAATTTCTAGTGTCTCAAGCAATTCCTCTTAAAGAATCCACACACAGATTTACTCAGACCCACTTCCTCTGAGCCCCAGCACCAGGCTGGCTGCTTGAAAGGCACCAGTGACATAAAGGGAGGAACTGAAGTGTGTGGCACCAAGGTGAGAGTGGGGAACAGCTTTCTCCCAGACAGAAAAGTGTGCAGAGGCCATTGGCCCTTTTCTGAACCCTCCCCGCACAGAGCCACAGCCAGCAGGTGGTGCCACATCTGAGACTCCACCAACCTTGCTAACACTGTTTCTCCCACCCTGGAGATCCACTGAGGCTCTGTCCCACCCAACTTATGGGCCCACCCAAGCTTTACTAGGCACTTTTCCATATGAATGACTGATCCTGGCTCATGCTTCACAACTTCCTAAATCCTCTCAGACAAACTTCAGTGAGCCCCTAGCACCCAAACCTACTGTTAAGTTACCCCAGGCCCAGCACTGGCAGCAGCCAGCCTAGGTTCACAGCTTGGTTTCAACTGGGAACCTCCAAGCCCAGCATAAGTAGCAGCCCTCTCAGATTGCTTTATAGCTCAGGCAGGGTGGCCCCAGGCAGAACACAGGTGGGGGCTGACCTTGGCCTGCACCACCCAGAAAAGCCCAGTACCTGACCCAGTGGACAACTACAGACCATGTCAGAGCACCACCACCCTGCCCCTGCACAGCTGATCCTCCACAGAGGGCAGAGGTTAATGGTAAATGATCACAGCCAGTCCTTACAGCTGGCTAGCCTGAGCAAATCCCT
Source organism: Tonatia bakeri (assembly GCA_004024845.1). Classification (NCBI taxonomy): domain Eukaryota; kingdom Metazoa; phylum Chordata; class Mammalia; order Chiroptera; family Phyllostomidae; genus Tonatia; species Tonatia bakeri. Next base: position 45,979 of record PVIA01001552.1, on the reverse strand, counting down.
CCTGTTGACCTGCCAAGAGCAACCAAGGTTCAGTTACAAGAAGAGGCTACAAAAACCAGTGGGCTATACTTAGCCTGCATGGAGGATACAACTCAAGTACCCAGTTTGGGTCATAAGGGAGGCTGTGCCACTGTACCCTACAGGGCACCTACTACATTAGACCATGCTACCAAGACAAGGAGTCACAGCAGCTCTACCTAACACATAGAAACAAACACAGGGAGCCTGCCAAAATGAGGAGACAAAGAAACAAGGCCCAAATGAAAGGACAGATCAAAACTCCAGAAAAAGAACTAAACAAAATGGAGATAAGCAATCTATCAGGGGCAGAGTTCAAAACACTGGTTATAAAGATGCTCTAGGAACTTAGTGAGGAGCTCAGTAGCATAAAAAAGATCCAGCCATGCCCTGGCTGGTGTGGTTCAGTGGATTGAGTGCCAGCCTGCGAATCAAAGAGTCACCAGTTCAATTCCCAGTCAGGAAATATGCCTGGGTTATGGGCCAGGTCCCCAGTGAGGGGCACACCAGAGGCAACGGCACGTTGATGTTTCTCTCCCTCTCTTTCTCCCTACCTTCCCTCTGTCTAAAATAAATAAACAAAATCTTTTTAAAAAAAATAGCTTCCCAAGTGACTTTAATATGCAATCAGAGTTAAAAACCATCGCTGTGGATAGATAAGCAGATGGCCTATCTGTTGGAAACTGAGCATCCCCAAGAGACCAGCCTGTTTAAAAATAGTCCTAACCACCTTCTCATTCTGCCCCCCATGACCTAATATGGTATCAAAGGTCTTCCCTCCGCCTCCCCCGGCTACTCTGGTGCTAAGTGTTGCTGCTGGCTCTTCTACTTACTCAGCATTAATTGAGCCCCCTTGTCAGTCAGACAGCAGGAATTTAGAAATGAATATGGCACAGTTCCTGATTCAAGGAGCTCATAGACAGGTCAACGCAATGTTCATATGTTAATAGAAAAGAATGCTGACCAATGTTTATCAAGTACTAGCAATGCACCAGACTCTGTTCTAAAACTTTGTGTATTAACTCATTTATTCTCCCAATAACCTGACAAGGTAGGTACCATTACTATCAAGCCCATTTACAGACAAGACTCCTGGGCCACAGAGAACTTATATAATGGCCTAAGCTCCTTTAGCTAGTCATAGCTGGGCTGAGAGTCAAACTCACTCTAGCATCCATGCCTTTAACCTCTACACTGACGTGGATGAGTGGATGCACTAAAAGGTGTGGCAGCGTGACAAGACATTGTGGATTCAGAGGATGGTCAGCAACCCGGTCTGACTGACAATGGGGCAGAAAAGTTGGGTTGGAGCCAGACTGGGAAAAGCCTTATGGGGCATGAAGGGGAGTTTCTATTTTATCTTCTATAGCTAAAGGGTAGCCAGCCAAACTTTTAAAGTGAGGAACAAATAATCAGATGTGCACTTTAGAGAATTACCATAGGGTAGAAAGACTAAGGGCAGAAAAGCAGAGCGTGGACAGATGATGCAAGTCAGAGGAAGGCATGGGGAGGGGGAGAGGAGCAGGGTGCCTAGACATTTCTGACTTACGAGTGACAGGGCTTTGTGGCTGATTGGAGAGAGAGAGACAAGAGGAAGGCCGCTTCCAGATTTGTAATGAGGGAGATTGGCAGGTGGGTGCTCTGAACAGAGAAGCTGGTGCTGCGGAGGGAAGGTAATGAGTTCAGTTCTAGACATGTTAAGTTTTCCCCAGACCTTGGCTTCTGCCAGTTGCTAAGAGGCATGACAGTTAAATCACTTTGGGCACACAGAGATAATTCTGTGCAAAATCACAAATACGGAAACTTCCTAAAGAGTCTTACAAATGCATTGATTTTAAGATTTATGTGTAATTTGAAGAGGAACTGAGAAGCAAACTGTGATGGTGATTTGGTTGTTTCAAAAAGTGCCATCTTACCAAAATTAGGAAAAATATACTCTCTTTATACTAAGGGAGGAATCCAAAAATAATCAAGCCAATCCCAAATGAGGCCTATGAGAAATGAAAAACCCATACTTTTTGAGTTCTATTTTAAGGACAGTGGTGGCATTGGGCGTATGTGTTTAGAATATGTTTAGTTCTAAATAGATCTTTCTCATCTCAACTTTATGGCACAGTGCTTCACCTATCTGCTTGTCTCCAAATTGTTTGCTTTATCTATTAAGTCTACACTTAGTTCAAGGGACACCCATACAATGGCTACTCATTACTGTATTTAGTCTTAAGTTTTATGACTAATATTTAAGTGTGAATATTTAGAGTAGAAGTCTCAAATAGAATGTTGAGCATCTTTCTGATGGATAAAACAACCGAGATTCATTTAAAATCATGTTCAAAGAGTAGTTGATAAAGTAATTACCACTGTTTCTTCCTCCATGAGCATAGATGACTACTTTTTAACAGACATACCCAAACATTTTATTGCTTTTTTGTAAATTTATTTTAGATCGAGGGTTGCCATGATAGTCAACTTTAGGATTTCAGAGCAAAGCCCTGCCAGCCACTGCCAACAGCAACCGTTCTTTGAGAAACAGGCTTTGGCTTGTTGCTGAGTTTTTGTAAGGAGGAAATGTCTAACCACAGACCATGCAACCTGAATGCCCAGCATGAACTGGGTGTGGTCTAACCCACCGAGCCACAGAGGTGGCTGTGCACAGCAGCACTCCACTGTCAGAAGAAAGTGGCATATATGATACTGGGCACTAGCGGATCTTGAAGATACCAGTAAGTTACACGAGGAAGTGGCCCAAATGCCCATGGTCTCTATTCCCACTGCATTTCCTTCTCTACCACAGACTGCATGTTTGCTTCACAGGGAGTTCTCTATGACCGGCTGACTGAGGAAAGAAACTTTGGGCCTGGTTTATAGAAGGTTCTGAGCAATACACAGGCACCACCCCAAAGTGGACAGGCACAATACCTGTGCTTTCTGGGACATCCTGCAAGGGCAGTGGTGAAGGAAAATCCTCACAGTGAGCAAAATTACAGGCAGTGAACTTGGCTGTTCAGTTCACTAGGAAGGAAAAGGGGCCAGAGCTGACTCTATCCAATTCATGGGCTGTGGCCAAGTTTGGCTGGATGGACTTGCAAGAAACATGATTGGAAAATTGGTGACAAGGAGGCTGGGAAGAAGCATATGGATAGATCTCTTTGAACAGGAAAAGAATATCAAGGCATTTGTATCCATGTGAATGGTCACCAAAAGATGACCTCAGGAGAGGATTTTAATAATCAAGTGGGTAAAATCGCCCATTCTGTAGATGCCAGTCAACTTCTTTCCCTGGCCATCACTGCTGTCACCCAATGAGCTTGCAAATAAAGTGGCCAGTGTCAGGGAGGAGGTTTTGCAGGGGCCCAGTGGCATGGACACATATGAAGTCCATGGACCCCACGGCCTGCTGCAGCAGAGACCAACGCTGAGTTGCCGGCGTGGCAGCGTTCCACAGACTCATCAGCCAGGTGAAATGCTTACACTGGACCCACACATCATGGAAGAGGTGTCTCGTTCTTACTGGAATAGACACGTATTCTACATACGGATTTGTGTTCCCTACATTCAATGCTTCCACCAAGCTATCAACCGTGGATTGAAACACCTTATCCACCGTTATGTTGACCCACACATTGTTTCTGATCAAAGATGGTGTGTGGCAGTGGGCCCATGCCCACTGAGTTCACTGCTCTCACCATGTTCCCTACCACCCTTAGGGACCTGGCTTGATATGACAGTGGCCTTTTGAACTTCAGCAAGGTGGCAATACCCTACCCTGCAGGGCTAAGGCATTGTGAATTCCAGAAGGCTGTGTATACTCTAAATGTGGTGCCATTTCTCCCATAGCCAGGATTCACAGGTCCAGGAATCAGGGGGTAAAATGGGGGTGGTACCCCTATAACCCCTAATCAGTGACCCACTAACAGGAATTTAACTTTTTTTTAATCCTCATGTGAGATGTTCATTGATCTCAGAGAGAAAAATTGATGTGAAACACCCATCAGCTGTAACCCCGACCTCCACCCCAGCACATGCCAACCAAGGCCAGGGAGAAAAGTTTCCTTTCTATCACTGAAATCTTACATTCTGCTAGTCTAGAGATCTTAACTCCAAAGGGAGGAATGCTTCCACCAGGACGCACAGCGCTAATTCCACTAAACTGAGGAGTCTACTGCCACCCAACCTTGCAGCTCAAACCTCTGTGACGACAAAGTGGGGAGCAAAAAAGTGGGGAGCGGGGATGCTGATGGAAGTGACTGACTACACCAAGGGGACACTGGGCTGCTACTGCAGTGGGGGCTGTGAAGCTGGATGTCTGGAGCATGTATCTGTTAGCAAGCCTCTGAGCACCATCACGTCCTATGATTCAAGTCAGTAAAAAAACTACCATGAGTTGCTTTTTCAGCCATTTCTTTTTATTTACGGTTTGTGTTCAATGCAAATCAACTCCATAACATGAGAAATTACTATGAATCAAGGCATAAATACACAAACACAATATACAATCCAAAATAGATGTACAGCATTCAGGTTTGAAACAAAAGGGAATGTTCATTCACACACACAATAGCTTGAGATCTGCTGGGTATGGTGTTCCTGGGTAGGTTTCTAAAGATGGAAAACAATGACTTCGGTTATCAAGACTACCGTGGCCATATCAGATACTGGAACATCTAAGCCTCAGTGTGTGACCATGCGAACAAAAGACTTTAGGGAATGTCTATTTTTAAAAAGGTTCTGTGCATCGAGGCAGTTGTGAAAAGATTTGCTTTCCAGAATCAAGCCTACATTAGGCTTTAACTATCTAAAAATATTGGCCAACAAAGGAAAGTGTTCCGATGCTACTTTGATTCATAGTTTTAAAAAAAGTATGTACAGAAAGAGTACAAAAGTTTTTCTGAATTTAATGCAAGCTTCCAGTCTTCACTTCCCAAATAACCTAATTTACAGTTTTGGCTTCTTCGTATTATCTGCCTTTTCAATTTTAAAATTTGTCAAAACTGATCATTTTTTCAATTGTAAAAATTATTCAACATATGCAGAAATAAAAAGCATTTTGACATTAGTTGAGGTCAGTGTACTTCTACTCTTTGGAATTAGTTTAGCTAAATGAATCTGGCGCTTTTGTTGAACATAAGCAAAATTTACTAATTATGCTTGAATTTGGGGTAGATTCCAATCCATCATTGCCCTGCCACATATCAGTTATTACACAAAACGTCAAATGCTATGTCAAATCCAAAGCCTCAGAGGAAAGAGTTCAGTCCCCAAGAGACCACTGATAGCTTAACAATGTAAAACTTTCTCTAGAGGTAATCCTCATTAAATTACCACTGTGAAACAATACATTGAGGATTTACGGGAACACCCGGAAGTTCCTTCTAATGTACATATAAATAGCTTTTTGCGTTACCTAATTATTTTATGGCCTTATAACTGTAATGAACCAAAGGAAATCTGACTCTGTTCCAACTTCCATTTTTTATCTCTACATAACACAAAATCTATTCATTTTCAAGGTAGCATTTTATGTGTCCATACTTCTTAAGCCACATTTAAGGAAATCACCTCTCAACTAATTTTGGATGTTTCTCTTCATCTTGTATGTGAAAGTCCAACAGATTTAATACCGGCATTCATCATCGAGTCAAACCTTGAACATGCTCTTCAAGCCAATCAAATTGGAGATCCTCAACATTTTCTGTGTCAATAAAATCAGGTGTGGAATATGATTCAAAGATCTGATTTTTCCTTGTCACGCTGGACGCCATTTGGATTGGGTTGAGAAGATAAAGAAGTATCGACGTTCCTTGGCGCAAGTCTTTCAACAGTAGAGATGTAGAAGGGAGAAGGACACCACCAGGAGGCTGGCGGTCGACTGCAGGGCCCCATCACTTGCCTTGGTGGTGGTGGTGTTCGTTGGATTTGGGTTGGTCGTGGCATTAGTGCGGGGGGCGGTATTTGCAGGCGTGACAGTGGATGAATCTGAATAGATCTAAAAAATATAAAAATATATAAAAAGTTACACTGACAAATTTCCACTTGTCAAGAGTTGCCTCCACATACTTGATGTGCAATTAAGACAGATTTCTTAGGTTGCTCTTTGCCCATTGTTCCCTTGCCACATGGTTTAATTCTGAATTCTTGCTTAGCATCACACCAGAATCATCCTCTCCAGTTTCAAAGCAAACTACCCAGGGATGCCAACGACTGCAACAACCAAAGACAAGCAAAATGCTCTCCACTTTATTCCTAATTATATATAAGGCAATATAGGAGTTTCTGTGACTACACTGACTTACTGGCATCGCAAAACATTTCCTTTATTTTCCCAGGAAGAGAGGAGACAGTAAAAGTGCACAAATAATTTGGAACCTAAAACGCTGTAGTTTGAGACTTACGGTACTAGAACTGAGTCCCCATCTACACGGGGATTGGCTAGGTAACTTTCACGTGCCCGTTTCACACCTCCTTGGTTTTAACTGGAATGGACATGGAATACCTGCTCACTTGAAATCCTGAAATTATAATCCTTCTCAAAAAACGGCCAATGTATTTGTTTTAAATTTAAAAATACAATGAGCCCTTTCCTTAAGGCGAAATGATTTCACCCAAAGCCCCAGGTAGTTGAAATGACACCAAGAGGATTCAGAGTTTAATTTTCACCAGCAGCAGCCTCCCTGCATGGTCACAAGCCCAGTGCTGTGGCCAAGAACTGCGGTTTCCCCAGCGTCCCAGTGCCTGAGTGGCGTCACTCAACACAGATTTTTCGAGTCACAAAATGCACAGTCCAGTGGGGCACGTGATAATCTCTCCTTTGTCCCGGAACAAAGGCAAATGGGAGATTTCAGCTCTCGCTGCAAGGGAGGGTTTACAAGGGCTTCTAATTACAGGCAAGACGGAGGATGTGGCACCAAGCAGGTCTGGTCCACAGGTACATTTGGCTGCCTGTTAATCCAAAAATAAAACTGGTCTACATCAGCACCGGCTCCCCTTTTGTTGTAAAACCCATAACCTCATTAAGCAAATATTGACCAAAATGATGTATTTGACAAATCCTATCCAAAATAGACTAATAAAAAAAAATCCTGAGCAAGTCAAATATAATTTGGGGCACCTACTGTGCGCAAGATTCAGCCTGTCCTACCAGGAAATAGCACTCCCACTAAAAGAAAAGCCTTAATAAGGTAGGAAATTATGTTAAACAGGGCGCTCCATTTGGGGGCAAGACCTGGCTCGGGATCCCTGAAGGTAACCAGTTTTTACTCAAAGTGTCTCACTGCAGCAGGTGACTTTTTTTAACAGAGCTCAGTGCATCCTGAGTAAGGGCCCTCTGCACCGCCAACAATTCTAATACGTTAAATTGGCATTAAACAAAAAAATTCCCTGCCAAACTAGATTTGCTCATCTAGAACCTTCCTTTTAAAAAATTTTGGAGAAAACTCTGGTTGGAAAGCAAACGGAACAGGGGTAGGGGAGAGCAGTAGGTTTCTCTCGGTCGCGACCGCGCCCCTCCCCCACCGAGGACTCGTGAAAGCCTCCGAGCGCAGCCGACCCTAAGACAACAATAGGGTACAGTTACCCGCCCGCGGAGGGGAAGCCGCGGCGGAGCGCTCCACTCTCAGGCTGTGCTGCCAGGTGAGTCGGCAGGCTGGCTGTTGGGGGACCAAGGGCCCGAAGCACCCAACTTTTCGAAAAAGCTCAGGAGACAGTCCTCAGAAAGCCCCAATCGAAGGCGATGAAGAGCCACTCCAGCCCTCCCGGCCCAAGCTGCTAGAGGCCACCCTCCTCCCACCCCGGAACCTCCCGCTGGGGTCTCCCAGGTTCCGCCCCTGGCCTGCTCGAGGCCGAGGCTGCCGCGCACCGACCCCCCAAGGCAGCGTAGCTCCCAGTAAAAGCGCTGATCGAGGTCGGATCCTGGGACCGAGCACTGGGGGGTGGGGGGATGGGGACACAAAGCCTGGCAGGGAGTTGCAACCGAAACCCGCCGCCTGCTCAGAGATAGCCAATCTGTGCTAACACGGGGCTCCGAGGTGACAAGAGATGAACATGTAAGGTCGGACCGGGAGAGCATAGGGTCGGGAGAGGGTCCTTGCCCAGGCTTCAGCCACCAACCAGCAGGGACTGGGGTGGGTTAATAGGGCCTGATAATAGGGGTTTCCTCTGGATCCCCAAAGCAGCTGAATGAAGAATGGTAGAGTGGCGCCCCCCGCGCAATGGGGATCGTCCCCTCTCTTTGTGTGGTGCGCTGGGGGAGCAAATACTCCTGGAGGAAAACAGGGCACCCAGGAACGACCTCCCCAAAGAGTCTGAGGTTTCTGGGCGCTCCAGGGGTGGGGAGCGCATTCTCCTACCGTTTAGTGCCTCGGACCCGAGTGAAAGGGGGTGGTAGGCGCCAACAGCCTAGGAATAGGCGGCACGGAACCTGGGGTGGGGCAGGGTCCTCCCAGCCCACGCGCAGACCAGCATTGTTCCCGGGGCCGCAGGACGGGTGGGGATGGCACGCAAGGGACTGGAAAGTGGGCTCCACAGTACCCTCCCCCAGGTCAGATTACGTTCGAGTCCCAGTCGGCGGCCCGAGGTGGGAGCATAGGCTAATCCCTGGGAGAGTCTCCAACCCCTGGGGAGCATCACCCCCGCGCCCAGCGGAGAACCAGGGTCTCACCTGCGTGGGTAGGAGCAGCGCAAGAAGCAGCAGCCCCAGTCCGAGCCTAGCAACCATGGCTCTGCCCATGTCCGCTCCGTCGGTGCGCCGCGAGTCTTGCTGATAGCCCGGTGCGTAAAGAACCGCTGGTTCCGTGCGGGGCGCAGGCAAAGTGGGGAGCACAGCCCGCCGGCAGGACCTTATATACCCGGACAGCTACAATAGCCGTGACGTGGAGCCTCCCGCCCACCCACCCACTCTCCCTCCTCCGCTGCCGCCGGCCCCGCCCCGCCGGGCTCCCCAGGGCCCCAGACCTCCTCAGCAGTCGGGCTGTCGCGCGCCGGGAGACCCGGGACCCGTTGGCTCCCGGCGTGCTCGTGGCTGGGTGCTTTTTGTTTCCCCGAGTATGCTGCGTGCAGGCTGCACAGGCGTCTAGCGACTCCCACACAGGACCCAGGGCGAACTCGCTAACCACGCACGCCACTCTCGCGGCCGGCCGAGTTCCCTTTGTTTCCCAGACCAGCCATCTTAATGCCCAAAAGAAAAGTCTAAGCCTCCCACGGCAGACAGCCTCCAGTCCCGGCTGGGACCACGGCGCGGGCGGCTGGCCTGGGGGCGGGGAGCTCCCTGGGCTTAGGTTATCTCAGATACCCGCCTCGAAGAAGGGGAACTGTGCGGGCTTTGTGGGTACCCCGAGCTTGGCGACAGGAACTTGGCGCAGCCACACGCGCACCCTTAGCAAGCTGACCCGTGGGGCTCGCAGGCAGCGCCTAGGCTCAGAGCCATTCGTGTGCTCAGCCCCGCGCAGATAGCGCCCGCCCCTTCTCCCACTCGCTGGCTTTGTGTTTTGAGCTCCTCACTTTCGCCAGGCTGTGCGAGCGCAATGGGACACCCGCGGTCCACATCTTCCGGAAAGTTGGGGAGCCGCCCGCTGGGCGCGGCCCGCAGCCGAGGCGCTGCAAGCGACTGGGTTTGGGTTCCCCAGCGCTCGACCTGCGGCCGAGGCGAGGAAGCGACAATCCCCTCTGAGGGGCGGCCCCAGTCCCCAAGACGGCTTTTCCCTCAGGTGCCACCCAGGGAGCAGGGACCACTTTGGCGGTCCCACCAGAATTCGCAGCCCCTCTGGAATTCCTGGGGACACTTCTCCATTGGACTCTGTTGCAATGCACTTGTTCGTCATTGGTTTAAAGAGCAAAAGCTTAAGGGATAAGGCATTTACTTTTCCATGGCTGCCATTAGGCAATTTAATGAACTGGCGCAAATAGAAAATTAGTCATCATTCTGCAGATTTTAGTGAAGTATCTTTCTTTCCCAACCATTAAATTGTGAACTTTCAAGCATACACCAAAAGTAGAAATAATTTTGCTGGTACAGTATTTTTGGTTTAATTTTCAATTGCTGGACATAATCCTTTGACTTGGGTTTTACCCTAGTGTTTTGCAGTCTTGAAAGCAAAAAGAGACGGCGGAACCCAATGAGGTTGTAAATTTGTTTAAATTTCACTTTTGCAGAACAGCCTTGTTAAAAAAAGAAGAAGAAAGAAAAAAGAAGTTTTATGGAAGCAGAGTAGCAATGGAATTCCCGGAGCTGGTGTGTGGCTGAGTGGACCTGTGCCCCAATGGTCAGCCACTTTACCTCTGTAACTTTCCACGTTTAGCATGTGCTGGGCAAACAGCAATTTCTGTCATGCATGGGATGGATCACATTGTATAGAAATAACCTGTTCGTGTTCAGCTCCTCCCCTCCTCTTCCAGATCATGCAGGACTGGGGCTCAGGAGTGTCTAGTTCAAAGACAGAGCCTGTGGTAGGCTCTTCTGAAGCTGCTTAGAGGATCCATTTATGTGGTCCTGCATCTGTTTGTTCTATTCCTCCTCCTCCCTCCGCCTTATTGGTTCAAGGAGATGGACTGCTGGGATGGAAAAGAATACAGACTCTAGAACCAGACTGCCTGAGTCCAAATCCTGGTTGCGTGCTTACGCTTCAGGAAAAAAGACTCAGTTTCTTCATCTGTAAAATGGACATAACACAACCATTATAAATTAGTTATTAAAGGTTTACTGGATATAAAGTGTAAGAACAGTGCCTGCCTCATACTGGGAGCTCTCAGGTGATGTTTGCTCTTGCCACTAAGGGTCCCAGAGCCAGACCTTCTTGGAAGCCGTATGATTCGTGACAGAAATATCAAGCACTCCAAACTGGTAAGGCCCTTGGGATCTAAGCTTTGTGAGCCACCACCAGCTGATGAGACCACACAATTCACAAAGCAAGGTCCTTTACTTCTGCCTAGCAGTTCCCGGGGCATCCAAAAGGGATGTGGCCCAGGGTTTGGTAATTCTGTACCCTGGAGGTTTAGCCTGGCAGTCACATCCACCTCGTTCTATTTCCTTTATGGCAAGAAACTCAAGAAACCTGCCCTGACTGGTGTGGCTCAGTTGGTTGGGCATTGCCCCCCAAAATGAAGGGTCTCGGGTTAAAGTCCCAGTCAGAGCCTTCAAAAGGCAACCAATTGATGTCTCTCTCCCTTTGTTTTTCCCTTTCTTCTCTCTCCCTAAGAATAAATAAAATCTTTTTTTTAAAAAACTGCCCTGGCCGAGTGGCTCAGTGCATTGGAACACCACCCCAATGCGCCAGGGTTACAGGCTCCATCCCCAGTTGGGGCACAGGTGAGAGTCAACCAGTGAATGCACAAATAAATGGAATAACAAATTGATGTCTCTCTCTCTCTCTCTTAAATCAGTAATAAAATAAAGTAAAGTAAAATAAAATAAATAAAATAAAAATAATAAAATAAAATACACATGGCCAGTGTCCATTTTTACAGAGAAGTTTTTCATGGAATAATCTTGAAATCAAGTCTATAAAGTAACGTATGCATGCAAAGCAAGGGACACGGTACAGGCCTCCCCCGGATGTGCCACTTGGGCATGTGGGTTGTCTTCAGCTGAAGGCAACCAAAAGCCTGTGGGCTCATGGGAAACTTTTACTTGTCCTTTAAAGAATTTGAATTAGGGGCCCTGCCCATAATAAGAGCTACACCAGATATACCTTCTATGACCTATCCATAGGGCAGAGCAAACATCTAACTACTGGACAGCTAAATGACCTTTCTCTCCTCTAAAGTCCAAGGCACCTTCCTCATCCTTAGCTCAGGATGCATATGGCCTAACTTTTTGATGCTAGTTCTCTTATGAGTAAAACTAAGGGAGTGATACCTACAATTTTTAAGTGCGGAACTGTGAGGATGATGAAGAACCAGGCTAATATACCTTGCAGTAGACTCTGGAGTCAGACTTCAACTTGAATCCTGCTCCACCACTTCTAACAGTCTGACTTTGGGCAGGTTTCACAACCTTGATTTCTTCATCTGGAAAATGGGTGAGGGGAACCTACCCTGAACCCACGTTTTAGAATAATGATTCTAAGCTGATTATTAAGAAACCAGAATCAGAAGGAAACTTCAACACTTCCCCCCACCCCATTCCTGTCCAAGAGATTCAGAGGAAAAAAAAAAAAAAAAAAACCTTCAGGAACATTTTAGGATGTCCACCTTGGCCTAATTTGAGTTAAGTATGGTAAATAGGGCTTCGGGCAGGGTCTTGTTAGCCAGCTACCCTTATGTCCCGTTGTTTCTGAATTGCCTAGTGAGAAGTCACCTGCACAGCCCTGGTTGGTGTGGCTCAGTGGGTCGAGTGAGTGTCATCCCACAAACCAGCAGTTCGATTCCTGATGAAGGCACACACCGGGAGCCCAGGGCCAGGTCCCTAATTGGGGATGTGTGAGAGGCAACTAGTCAATGTTTTTCTCTTCCACTCTCTCTAAATAAATAATTTTTTTTTAAAGTCACCTGCATGGATGTTCTGCTCTTCCTCAACTCCCTGTAAATCTCCCAGTCTCACTTCTGAAATCTAATATCCACCCCCCATGCCACTTTTCTCCTTTGTCCAAAATGTCATATATACCCACAGTTGTCTCACTGTCTTTGGGATTCGCATGCGTATGTGAATTCCCCATGCATATGTATTAAATCTTTTTATTTTCTCCTGTTAATCTGTCTCTGTTAATTTGATTATTAGCTCACAGCTAGGAGAACTTACAAGGTGGGAGGAAAAATATTAATTGTTTCAGCCCCCAGTTGGACTAGTAATACCTACCTCAGAGGCGTGTGACCCTCACCAAGAAAATGTGCGTGCTCAGTACAGTTCCTGGCACGTGGTAAGGACTCACGAGGCTGCCGCTCCTGTCACTACAGGATGCCTTCATTCTCGTGTGGCTTTTAAAATCTCCACTTCGTGTAACTCTAGTTCTTCTCTTCGAGCATCTTTGCATGTGGTATTTCATACGTGCACTGGTGAGGTCAATAAGGCAGCTGGCATTTGTCTTTTTTTCGTTTCTAAGGCAGAGAGAGGCAACCTGGCGAGGCCACAGAGCCAGTGACAGTGCCTCCCCTAGAGCTAGAACCAGAGCTTCCGGACCAGGCCCCAAGTGCTTCCTGCTTGCCCACTCGGGCTGAGGCCAAGACTTCTCCGGCCCGTACCCTTTGCACGTGGCACTCAATCAATATCTCCAGTTGAATGGACTAACATTAAGAGAGCAGGTCAATTTCCTTTTTGAGGTAAAATAAAACATACTATTTCTAGTGAAATAGATATTATTTGACATTTTTAGCACTTTCCAGGAAAATGGATGTGAAATATAATATTAATCCAGTAATGGATATTTCTTTTGTGCTTTACAGCAGAAATGGTGGCTGGAATAATCAGATATTTCATTTAAATTCTATTCTACAATTCAGTGCTATTCTTATGTATGTTCACAATACTCTTTCCCTTAGTCTATGCCATCCTAGATTTGGCTGGTATTTAATATTTTAATTTATTCTGGTTCTTAAACTAAGCTTTGTTCTGCACTCCAGCCAACTCCACTCTAGCGATGGCAGTGAATTAGCATTTCTGACTGAATACTCGGTTTTAAGCCTCAAAGCTGGGGCAAGTGTTGCAACCTGACTCTGTGTGGGGACGTGCTGCCCCCTGCTGGCCATAGGAACCCCTCAGCTCTCACTGTCAAAAAATAAAAACTCCTTTATGCTGACTGTATTTGAAGCCTTAAAAAGCTAATAAACCACAATAAACTTCTTTGACTTTTAGTCCCTTTATCTCCTCTAAGAGTCTCTCAAATAAATTCTCTCAGGTTTTAAGCTTCATCCAAGTAAGAAAACAAATGTAAAGTGAGTGAACTGTGACTATTTTCAGATGCAAATTGAGTAGTAGGATTCTTACCTCCGAACATCCTGGGGATTTTTTTCTTAAGAAAATCAAAGAAGAAGAAGTAACTCTTAATCCTTTTGGCCAGAATTTAAATATGGTATCTCCATTGTGTTGGCGAGGAAGTGAGAAAGCAGACCCTCTCTTCCAGGCCGATGGGATTAGGGCAGGAATCTGACATCTCAATATCAACAGTACACGTCCCCTTAGACCTTGCAATTCTAATTTTAGGGATTTAGCCTACAGACATACTTCGAAAATCAAAAGAATATATACCTAAGGGTTTGTCACAGCACCTTTTTCACAGTAAAGGATTGGAAATCATCGAATTAGTCAAAGGAACGATAGCACACCAATATAATGAGGTATCATAAATCATTAAAAAGAGCATAACATGCTGCAAAAAAAAAATCTCCAAGATAATTTCTTCAGTGGAATGAAATATGGTACCAAATAGTGTGCACAGTATGGTATTCACAGTGTTTAAAAAAAAAAAAAGCACCTAGACAGAAGCAGCATATTACTCAGGGGACCAACTGGAAACTGACGGCAGTGCTTGCCACTGAGAAGGGGCATCAGCTGGCTAGGGCACAGAAAGCATATGACCCGCTTTTTATTACATACTGGTGTGTACTCTGAATTTTCTTTCACAAAGAACCATTATTCATTCACAAATAGATAAAATCTCGTAACTACATTAACAAATCAGCACGTCCTGCGGCCTCCCTCCCTGACTCCCCCCAAGCAGGTTTGTGCAAAGCCAACTTTCTCCTGGACCCGGGGTCTCAGGAGCTGCCTTCCGCGATTCACAGGTTCTTGAACAGAACTCATAGTTTTGCCTCAATTCATCCATCCCGTGACAACTGTGAGACCAATTGTCCTGAGTCCAGATGGCACCCACACACAAGCTTTCAGGGAAAATGAGGAAAAATTAAAAGCTGACCTATAGAAAAAAATGAGAAATCACTTGGCAAAGCATCAGTTTCCTCGGTTTGCTTCCCTGGGTTAGGGAGGCTGTGGGGGGAGAAAAGCTTGGGATTGGGCACCATTTGCCTCGGAGGAAGGCTGGCGCTGGGTGTGCTCATTCCCTATAAGGGATCTTTTTAAGATTCCCCCTTCACTCCTGGCAGGATGTGGAATCAGGGCCTAATGGGGTAATGAATTCCTGGTGTAAATGAAATCTCATGTCCACCTCACAGAGATGAATCCCCATGTGGACCCTGTCAATGTAAGAAACACCCAAAACTGTAGAGAATTTTTATGAGTTTATTTGAGCCAAACTGACAAATTGCTGGGAAGCAAAATCTCAATGGATTGAGAAAATGCTCAGGAGAATGGCAGTTTTGCAGCCTATTTTACACATCAGAGGCAAAGGTGGAAACCAAAGGGGGTGTTATATGAAATCCATTGGCTATAGATTTAGGGGAGGCAGGAGAAAGCAAAGCAGGAAAACCTCTGGGATTGGATAAAAGGTAAAATGGATAGACACATACTTCTTTTACAAGGGTGGGTACAGCCTAGTTAACGAGGGACATGGACAGCACATAGAGATGGTGCATGGGGTACAAAGTAACAACTAGGGTTTCTGCAGTCTCACTCCGGAGTGGTGGGTATAGGGGTGGGTACCGGGAGGATCCAGGCAAAGGGGATTACTCTGATGTTCCAAGGGCGTGTTATCTTAGATGCAAAAAGACAATGGACAGGTTTACTCAACATAAAGATTGACCTGTTGCCCTGACTGGACGTGGCTCAGTGAGCTGGCTCTTGTCTCACAAACGGGAGTTTGATTTCTGGGCTGGCACACAAGGGAGGCAGCTTCCCATAGATTTTCTCTCCCTCTCTTTCTTCCTCCCTTCCCCTCTCTCTAGAAATAAAGATTGACCTTTGTCACTGAAGCTACAGGATGTGACTGTCCACCATGACCCATCTTTAGTTAGGAATTTTTATATTCAGGCCATCCTGTGTGATTATTTTAGTTCTCTGAGTTTGTAAGGTCACCGTGCAGGCCTCCTCTGCTTGCCAGGTTTAGTATATGGTCCCTTTTTCATCTACAACCCTAAATGATCCTTGGTCCTTGTCTTGGAGAGTATGTGTAATTTTTTTTTTAGATTTTATTTATTTATTTTTAGAGAGAGGAGA
The DNA here is from genome assembly GCA_004024845.1 of Tonatia bakeri. Lineage (NCBI taxonomy): Eukaryota > Metazoa > Chordata > Mammalia > Chiroptera > Phyllostomidae > Tonatia > Tonatia bakeri. Next base: position 29,925 of record PVIA01001552.1, on the reverse strand, counting down.
AGGGAAGGAGAAAGAAAGAGAAGGAGAGAAACATCAGTGTGTGGTTGCCTCTCATGCACCCCCTCTACTGGGGACCTGGCCCTCAACCCAGGCATGTGCCCTGACTGGGAATCAAACTGGTGACACTTTGGTTCGCAGACCCATGTTCACTGAGCCACACCAGCCAGGGCTGTATGTGAATTTTTTTGTGCCGATCTGATTTTTAGTCTTACTTCCATGTCCCTTTGTTTCCCCAGGTCTTTCACTTTATGTTAAGCTTAAAGCAGGGAAGGTTCCTTATGCTAGTAGAGATTAGTAAAATTTTAAGTGGCCAAGAAAATTGAATTAAATTTTGACAAACCAAAAGGAAGTTATGAACGCATCACACAGTGGTACATATAATGAAATGGTACTTTGAGCCAGAAGCAGGCCCGCATTGTCAGACATCGTGAAATCCTTTGTAAATCTGACTGAGGTTGTTGAAGATTCCACTCAGCAATATCTAAAGCAGATGCTGCTGACATCTCATCCAATGTAGTTTTAAGATTGATGGGGGGCTCGAATGCTGGAAAAAAATTAGTTTCAGGTAATGGCTAATAAGCTTAGTAATCAATGTGTGTAAAAGCTGTTGTTTCAGGAACTGAAGTTATGACCTGCCCTGAGTCCAGGAGACCATAGGCAGGTCCACCAAAAGGTATGACCACCTCAGGGGACTCAAGCAAAAAGATGGTCTCTGAGCCATTGTGCTTCAGGGTGAGGCGCCCGCCACCCAGGACACAGACAAAGACCACCGCCCAGGACACAGATGAAAGAATGCTGGGGCTTTTATCTGATTAACTTTTCTCCTGAATTCCAATCCCCTTACCTACACTTTTCTTCTCCTTATAAAAAGGGTTGGTTTAAAATGGAATTTAAGCCAGTCTGTTATGGTCCAAACCCACAGTCTGCTCAGATCCTCGGCCATCTGAATAAAGCACCCATAAAGATGCAATCCCTGTCTCTGCTTATTTGGCCTGGTGCATGCCAGGCAGCACAAATGTCGCTTTTCCACTCTCATGATGTCACTCCCAGGAAGAAGCACTCTATTAAAATAAGACCAGATGAATTTAATTAGCTATAGGTTGATAAGGGATTTCTCTATTGAAAGCCATATATTTGTATATAGATCTGTGGTTAAAAACAAAGCTCCTCTCAACATTCCTTTACATTTTTCCCAGGTTTTAAGAGTAAATACATGTCTGATATTTGAAAATATAGAAAAGTATAAGAAAGAATACTAAAATTACCCATAGCCCACTAACCAGAAGTGACCACTAATAAATTTTTAATATTCCTTTTGTTTAAATATATCTATATATTTAAAGCTTGCTTATTTGTTTTGCTGGATTAGAAACAAATGTACATGAAGTTTTACCTTGCTTTTTTCACTCAATAAAAAATTTTTTAAGTTAATTACAACATTGAGATCACATTACCACAAGTTTCATAAAATATAGTAAGTGTGTTGAAGCAGAATGAAACGCTCAGTCTCTCTGACGCCACCCTGTTCAAGCCTGCTTTGCTCCCATGGCCTCAAGGCCAGTAGCTTCTGGTAGTCTTGCATATAGACATGCAGATCATTAGAGGAATTCTGCTTGTGGCTTCAGGAGATAAGAAAAGTATGTACCATTTACCAAAGGTTCGCAGGAACCTCATGACCAAACTCACATCAAACAGCACCAAGTGTCTTCTGGCGCCCAGGTGTCTGCTGAGGTCACTTACCTCTCGCCCCCTCCACCCTTTCCCCTTTTCTTGACATTAAAGAAACCTAAACTTGACACTTTCTTAAAATAAATTTGAGGTACCACTAGGAGGGCTCCCACCTTCTCTGTTGGCATTTTCTTGATCAATAATCCTTTCCTACCCCAAATTCTGATGTTTTGAGTTTTGGCCTCTTGAAGCATTGGGCACATGGGCTTTGGACGTGTAACAGGCTGACCTGGACAGGCGGCCAGCCAGGATTTTTGCAAGATACAAATCCACCCATGTCCTGGCTCCAGTTTGGTGCGCATGGTGGCCTTTATCTGATCCAAATCTCAATGGAGATGGTTCTGGGTTCAAGGGTGGGCAGGGCTTCCAGGACAGTGATGGCAATCCCAGAATCCTTGGGAATTGGAAGAACACTGGGACATAATTCTCCACTTCCCTGCTTCCCAAGAAGAGATGCCTGTTTTTCCCTACCTAGCCTTGTTTTCCCTCTACACTTCCCACCCCGCTGAAAATAGGACTTGAGTGCACCCCTAATAGAGAAGGGCAGCTGATGAGAATAAGAGCCAAGTGTGTTCTGTCTGAATTGGTGTTATCTCAGGATGTTTTTGGCAGGTGTTACCATACTTCTCTTTGTCATTACATATTCTTCAAAAGCATTCATAATGACACTACAATATTCTTTCTTTAAAAAAAGATTTTATTTGTTTATTTTAGACAGAGGGGAAGGGCAGGAGAAAGAGAGGGAGAGAAACATCAATGTGTGGTTGCTTCTCACGCACCCTCTACTGGGGATCTGACCTGGCTTGCAACCCAGGCATGTGCCCTGACTGGGGATCAAACCTTCGACCCTCTGGTTCACAAGCCAGCACTCAATCCACTGAGCCACACCAGCCAGGGCACAATATTCTTTCTAATTGGACACTCATTCCTATTACATGGATGATCTCATAAACCTTCTTTTATGCAGGGAACCACTTCATGGGACGTGGAAACGTAGCTCAGCACCCACGTGGAAAAACAGTGGGGGGTGAGTCAGCACGCAGGACCACACCGATAAAGAAGTTCTCCCGTGGGAAATTAGGCCTGCGTTATACCTAGGCTGCTTTGTGACTTGCACTTGCTGCACTATCTTTAAAGTAACTTCCTAAAGTCTGTGCTAATTCTCCCAAAGACTGAAATGTAACCAAGCCTGTTACTCTTGTCATTCCCTTACATTTGCAAAATTTTTTAATGAACTGAATTTACAAGTTTGGGTCATGGCAACCCTTGGGTGCCTCCTTGTCTTAATCCTTATTTGTGCTTTACAATGTACATGGAAGTTGTTTTCTCGTGATTGCTTTCCAAAACAGCGAATAGTAGGTTTCACAGGCTCAACAGCTACAATTGACTTTACAAACAAAAAAGGAGGAGATGCTGGGAACTGCCTTGTCTGGTTTCAGAAGCTGTAACCCCCGCCATGGCTAAGGCTCAGTGAGCAATCTTCCAACCATAAGCCACTAAGGAGATAAAGCTTATCTCCCTGGCAGGGGCACCACTTCTGCTCCTTTTTCTTCACCCTGCCTGGCCGCCAATGCTTGGTCAGTTAGCCAATGATGGGTAAGGGAGGAATGACCTAAAATAGGCACGATCATGGGGAGCCCCCAGGGAAGGACTTGGGGGGCTACAGCAAAAGGGGGTGATGGACCCTCGCCCCTTGGCTTTGACATAGCCTGATTCCTCATTCTGTCTGCCAGAAGTCTCCTAATCTCTTGGCTCCCTTACTTCCCCTGCCTGACTTAAGCCTGAAACAATGCTGGTGGTGGGTGTGCCTTGTGCTGGAAAGAGCAGGTTCCCTAGGGCTATCAGACCTAAGAAAGAATATGTAAAATCCTGTGAAATCTGCATTGTTTAGAATGCTCTCAATTAAATGATAAGGGTCCAAGCTGAGAAGTGAGTTTGTTCCTCAAAGTTTTATGGCTCTTTAGCTATCTGACCCTGACTCAAAATAGACCCTCAGAGTTCTTTGTATGTATGATTCTTACGGCCTGATAATGGTTAATGAGCTCTACCTGTAATCTTGTGCAAAACGAACCCAATAAAAGCCTGTCGAGGTAAGGGTCTGGTGCTCTCCTCTTGAGAAGTAGCCAGGGCACTCAGAGGTGCTCCTCCCTTGAGAGAGTAACCGCCGACCCTTTTCCTCCACAGGACTCAGTAGTCCGCGTGAATTTGTCTCATGTCTCATGACACTGCGGGCTAGTGTCCGCGCCACTTTTAAAAATTTTTTATTGATTGGTTTTAAAGAGAGAGATTGAGAGAGAAACATCAGTTTGCTTTTCTATCTATTTATGCATTCATTGTTGATTCTTCTATGTGCCCTGAACTAGGATCAAACCCAAAATCCTGGTGTATAGGGATGATGCTCTAACCATCTGAGCTACTCAGCCAGGGCCAACATTCTTATACATATGTTTTGTTTTCATTTCTGGCTATTTTGTTTGTTTGTCTGTTTGTTTGTTTTCTAAAGAGGGTGGAAAACATCAATGTGTGGTTGCTTCTCATGCACCTCCACTGGGGACCTGGCTCACAACCCAGCCATGTGCCCTGGCTGGGAATCCAACCCTCTGGTTCGCAGGCCAGCACTCAATCCACTGAGCCACACCAGCCAGGGCATCATTTCTGGCTATTTTCTTATGATACTTTCCTAAAAATTGAAGTTTGGGTATTGAAACAAACTGCCAAATTGTCCCCTAGAAATGCACACTCTTAATAGCACCCTGTAAGATTGCCTAAATCACAAACCTTTGTTAAATGTGAGAATTATAGCTTGATATTTTTAAAACTTTTAAAACTACTTTATTTATTTATTTATTTATTTATTTATTTATTTATTTATTTTTAGAGGGGGAAGGGAAGGAGAAAGGGAGAGAAACATCACATGGAATGGTTGTCTCTCACATGCACCCCAGCTAGGGACCACGTCTGCAACCCAGGCGCGTGCCCGGGGATGTACAACCGGCAATCGTTGTGTTCTGTGCGATGACACCCAGCCCACTGAGTCACACCAGTGAGGGCATCGAATGTTCTTAAAGTTCTATCAGAGAAAAATATCCCATTTTATTTGCATTTGCACAATCAAGGGGATTAAACTTTTTTCCAGCTATTTATTAGCCATTTGGGATTCTCCTTTCCTGAACAGTTCATCATAAACTTTGCCTGTCCACAGAAGTGACAAGAGCATGCTCAGGGTGAGGGGACACTGGACTCAGATAGCACTTGATTAGATCATGTACAGTCTCCTTATCGAAAGGGGCAGAAGCCACTCAATGCATAGTCAGGCTTCAAACTAGTGTTTTCCGGGATAGTAAGAGCATATTTTTAGATTCTGAAATCCTCCTTGCAGGCACACAATTGCAGATGATAAAACCTGGGTATGTGAGGATGAGATAAGGTTAATGGTCTCTCTCGACACCCGTCCTTATACACGCAAGTCTCAGACAGTCAGCGCACAACTCCCTCCAAATGTGCACTGAAGGCCAGCGCCACTGGGCCTGGGGCTGATCTTGGAGTTGTACTTGGAGTTGTACTGCACACAGTGTGACGGCAGGCCATGGTGCGCCTAGGCATGAACTTAGTCCTCTCAGCCACTATCAGCCCCGACAGAGCAACACATCCTGGCTCAAGTACATTTTTGAAGCTAGGATATTTATAATAAGTGTTAGTTTTCCACATATCTTTGGGTTTCAGTTAACAAGTCCTTGAACCAGCTGAAAGGCTCACCCTGTTTTGGTCTTATGTTATTGTGAGAATTCTTTATATATTAAGAAACACTTGCTGCCCTGACTGGTGTAGTTCAGTGGGTTGGGCGTTGTCCTGCAAACAGAAAGGTCGCCGTTTAATTGCTGGTAGGGGTGCATGCCGAGGGTGCCAGCCAGGTCCCCAGTTGGGCACGGGCAAGAGCCAATCGATCGATGTTTCTCTCCCTTTCTTTCTCTCTCCCTTCCCCTCTCCCTAACAAGTAAATAAATAAAATCTTTAAGAAACATTTGCTGCCTTGGGGTGGTATACACACAGTACAATATACAGATAATATATTATAGAATTAAATGCCTGAAACCTATATCATTTTATTAACCAATGTCATCCCAATAAATTAAATCTTTCTTTAAAAGAAAAAAAAAGAGGCCCTGGCTGGCATAGCTCAGCGGATTGAGCGCAGGCTGCGAACCAAAGCATCGCAGGTTCGATTCCCAGTCAGGGCACATGCCTGGGTTGCAGGCCATGGCCCCCAGCAACCGCACATTGATGTTTCTCTCCCCCTCTTTCTCCTTCCCTTCCCTCTCTAAAAATAAATAAAAAAATAAAATCTTTAGGAAAAAAAAAAAGAGTTTGCTCATTACAGACTCATTGGAGTGAGGCTCTTGTACCTACACTTACGACTGACCAGAGTCAAACTGAGGGTGAAGACTGGCAGGCGGTGCCAAGTATACCATTCACAGCAGACCCAACAGCCCCATTAGAAGTAAAATGAGAAAGAAAATATTTTCTTGACAACCCTCCTCTCTGAAGAATTCTGTATGTGTTTTGAAGAAATGTTGGTACACACTTGGGGAAGTATTTGAATGAAGAATATCAAACCTTTTAACCTGTTTTGTTGTTTGTTTTGTTTTGCTGGCTAATTTGCTTAAGATAATATAGGACATGTTGAATGGTGCTACCACTGGGAATCCCCCATTCTTCCTTAAATTTCAAAACCTCACTTCTATAAAAAGGTACAAATATTTCCTTGACTGGTGTGGCTCAGTGGTCTGAGCACCGGCCTGCCAACTGAAAGGCTGCCAGTTTAATTCCCTGTCAAGGCACATGCCTGGGTTGTGGGCCAGGTACCACGCTGAGCGTGAACAAGAGGCAACAAATCGATGTTTCTCTCCCTCTTCTTCTCTCTCCCTTCTCCTCTCTCTGAAAATAAATACATAAAATCTTTTCTTAAAAAAAGGTGCAAATATTTTGAAGTATTAGTTTAAAGGCACAAAAATCACCCTTCCTGGGATACCCAAATGTCTTGGTTACGTTTTAGTTACTCTCAGCACTTTTTTCTGTCCCAAAACACTGGCAGGTTATGGCGGCTACTAGCATCAGCAGCTCGGGACAGCAGCAAGTCCCAGGGTGGACAGTTTTAAAGTCTCCTAGAGTTCAGAATTCACTAGTCATGGCACTAGAGCTTCATTAATTAGCAATAAAGGATGTAGCATAAGTTGTGAAGCATTAATCAGTAAAAGGCACACGTTTGATACAATGAATAAACAAATAATTCAAAATAATTAGCATTTATTCCCTGAATGTGTAGCTGTCGTTGCAAATATGGAAGTTTAAAATATCATGCTTAATTTGCCATTTTTCCCCTTTAATTGCATCTGCCACCTCCTGTTAATTTGAAACAAATTAAACCCCGAAGGCAGCATTCAAAAATAAGGCGACTAAGCAGATTTCTCTTTGGGGAAAAAATAATACAAACAGCTTCCTCCATCTTCATAAAGGGTGAATCACTCCTTTTCAGAAGTGACAAACTGTTTTCTGTCTCAACAGCATGCCGCAGTAAGTGACAGGGTAATGCCAAGGCTGTAACAACAGCCTGCTCCAGCACGCTGGGCTCCAGGAGCGGCGTCAAATCCTTGTTGCAAGGTCTAGCCGAGTGCTACCCAATATAATGGAAACATAATGCAAGCCATATATTTTGAATTTTCAAGTTTTTAGTAGCCACATTAAAAAAGAAAGAGGTAAAATTTTGGTAAAATAATCCATTTACCTCAATATATCCAAAATATTATCATTTCAGTATTAAATAATTATGGATGAGAGAGCTTACATTCTTTTTTTGGTTCTGTATTATTGACCACAGCATAATTTAATTACTACCAACATAGCAGCTTAGAAGAACACATTCATTGTCCCATAGTTTCTGTGGGTCAGTCAGGAATCTGGGTGCTGCTTAGTGGGCCCTCTGTTTCAGCGTCTCATGTGGCTGTAATCATGGCATCAGCCAGGGCTGGGGCTCATCTGAGGCTCAGCTGGCAAGGATCCACTTCTAAGTGCACATGGTTGTTGAAGGGATTCAGTTCTGTGTGGGTTCTCAGAGTAGGGGCTCACCTTGCTCCTGGCTATCAGCTGGAATCCACTCTCAGTTCCTTGCCATGTGGGTCTCTCCACATGGCAGGTTATTTCCTCAAAGCCAGCAAAGGAGACTGGGCTGTCGAGATGGGAATTACATGATTATGACATGGGTAGTCATGTCCCATTATGTTTGCCACATTCTATTGATTAGAAGCAAGTCACAGGTCCCACGTACATTTGAGGAGATTCCACAAAGGTGAAAGGCAAGGATTTTGGGGAGTGTAAAGGCTAAAAAAAATAATTCTTTTCCTCTTGTCGTCTAAGTTCTTCTAGCCAGGTTAATAATCAAATTAACAGAGACAAATTAAGAGAAAATCAAAATTTTTATACATGCTTCTGGGGAATTCCCATAAGCACGGTAATTCCAAAGACACAAAATTTGGCATATGTGACATTTTGGACAAATAAGGAAAATGGAGTGGCTGGGTATGGGTGTCTTAGATTTTAAAAGTGAAAATGGGTACTTCGCATATTTCTTTAAAATTTTTTTTCTTTTACTGATTCCAGAGAAAGGAAGGGAGGGAGAAAGAGAGGGAAAGAAACATCAATGTGAGAGAGAAACAGCGATTGGTCACCTCTTGAACAAACCCCAACTGGGGACCAAGCCTGCAACCCGGGCACACACCCTGACCAGGAATCGAACCAGCGACCTTTCAGTTCACTGGATGGGACAATCAACCAACTGAGCCGAAGTGGCCAGAATTGATTCTTACTTCTTAACAACCAGTTTAAAATTGATATCCCAAAGGCAAAACTTTTGGTTCCCTTCAGGGACCATGTTAGAATCTGTCTACCCAGTCTTTGAGATCACTAGAGTATTTTACACTTACCATACATCTCCAGTCAGGCCAGCCACATTTCAAGGGCTCAATAGCTACCAACTAGTAGCTATCATATTAGACAGCACTACTCTGGAGCAACTGAACCCGGAGATCTGGGAATCACAGGGTACCAAACACTGGTGGAAGCAATCATGTCTTTGTGTAGAAAATTCAAGCTCAAAAGGATTGGAAGCATAAAGGTACAGAAGCTTAAAAACATGTTGTTGTTTACTAGGTAAAGAATTTATTACCTTCATTTAAAATACATTTTAAGTGTCAGTTAAAATCTGGATCCTCAAAGCAAATAAAGGTTGGAAAGGAAAGTAAGTTTTGCATTTGTTTTTATTTCATGCTTGCCCTGCCTTATTGGGCAAGCACTACAGGCTGAGAGAGAGTTAAGCAGAGACAATTTACAGAAGGGTTAGGTGACCATAATATCAAAGGACTCCCAGGAAGATATCTTGGTAAGTAATCTTATATTCTTCCCCTGGATTCCTAGCAGGACCACTTTAGCCAGTCAACACAAAAATTGATCCCTTCCTTGCATGATATTTTAGCAGAAACACAAGGTTCAGAGAGGGATGAAGATGGGGGTATCTTGCAAGCAATTCTCCAATTTCTCACTTGACCACTACGTGAGGGACCCCTGTATAAAGAGGATCCGATTCCTGTTAAATTAATTAAACAAGGAGGCCATTAGACTGCAGCAATTCTAAAGCCTTGGCAACTTACATCAAGCCAAAACCTAAGCTTGCAAATGCCCCCAGGGTCATGAAACTAAAACCTAAGGTGAGTCCATCACAAACAGCCAACTAGGCTTTTCCAAATAACACAGGTGTTGAAGCTGTAACCAATCAAATGATTTCCTTGCTTTGCTTATGTATCTGTTCTATGAAAGTCTTAACCCTAGCTCCTGCCTGTGGAGCTCTCCTAACAGCTTCCAGTTTGGAGTTGCCCACCTGGAACAGATGCTTGCTTGAATAAACTCTTCACAATTTTAATGTGCCTCAGTTTACTGTGTAACACCACTGAGTGTGAGCTGGCGTTCTGAAAAGGAGTCTGCAGATGGACTGTTTCTTTACTTGCCCTACACATCCCACATGCAAGCCAATGGGCTCACTCCAGCTCCTCCCAGCTCCTCCAGTGCCACACAGCACTCAGTTCAAACCTTCATTATATGTACTAGTTTGGGCTCACAGGATATGTTCACGTATCTGTTCTTGTGCCTTCCTTCTCACTCTCTAAGGACAGCCAGAAACCTAGTCCAATTTCTTACTGGAATTTCCAGTCCTACTTCCCCACCTGTCTCCTTGATGTTTCTCTCTGAATACACCCCTTTCATATTCAGCACAACATACCTAACTACCTAACAACAAATTTTAAGCACCTTGCCTTGGCCTATCAGTCTCAACAGGGGCTCAGACATTCTGCAGAGTGGAAGCTGAGGGGCGTCAGAAGCAACACAAGGGCACTGTCCAAGTCTGGGCGGTTTACACACCAAAAGTGAAGTTCAGTCTTCTCAATGTGCACAACCATATATGTAGGCATGAATGGATCAGAGGTGTTTTCTCCTTCTGTGTCCTAGAAAACCCTTGGCTCTGGCATGGGCGGTACTTCCTTTACAATTCTTTAGTGCAGCCTAGGTAACCCCCGACCCCATCCCACTACAAGGCTGTAGGGTGTTAAAAAACAAAATTCAACTGATTGAATTTAAAAGAACTTATTGGTTTTATTTAAGGATTCATGAATTGGGCAGCAGTGCATCTAGCACACAGAAAGGCGCTCCAAAGAACTGTACAAATGAAAATCTTTTAAGGCAAAAGGGGGTGGGTGGACAGAGGAAGCTCCTAACAAAGAGTGGATTGTGTCAGGCGTGGTCAGCTTTGGTCCTGACCTATTTGGGACCAAAGGGGTCTTTTTGGTGGACTAGTGATTATGTCACTAGTGTTGACCAGGTAATTCAAGATTGACTGGTTTTTCCTGAAACTGAAATTAGGTGTGGCATTACATCTTGGTTTGGTGATGTGGGCTTAGCCCAAGTGACTTCATTGTGGGCCTATTGTTTGTTTGTTTTTAACAAGAGACATCCAAGTCCCTTGTTAATGGAATAAACAGACTCCAAAATGGAATAAAAAAACTCCTTAGTCATCGTTTCCCCAGTGACTATAACTGGTAGTATGAAAATTGTCCTCCTAAATCTTTTTTTTAGCCTCAACCGGGAACATACTTTCGATTTTAGAGAGAAAGGGAGGGAGAAAGAGAGGCAGAGAAACATCTACACGAGAAACATCAATCAGTTGCCTCTTGCACCCACACCAACCGGGGACCACACCTGCAACCTAGGTACGTACCCTGACCAGGAATCGAACCCACAACCTTTGAGTTTACAGGACAAAGCTCCAACCAACTGAACCACACTGGCCGGGGCTCATCTCCTAATCTATATCAGTGACTCACACTGGGATGAAATATATTACTCATAAAATATAAATTGGAACCAGGGTAGAGAAATGAGAGTCCCTAATTTGATTTTATGTGACCAGGAGGTAATGGGAAAGGCAGTGTGCTTGTAAAAATGTCCTCGCTCATTAAATTCTTGTGGTAGAAAGAATAACATTTTTTTAAACTGCGTCATTCAAAGAATATTGCGATTATTGATATCATCATTCTCCCCCAGTAATTCATGTTTTGCCAAAGAATTCTAAGAGGCTAAGATGTTATTGCCTACATCTAAGTTAATATATTTGTAAGAAATAAAATTCCAGACCCAGAGTGTTATAGCCTGAATGTGTCTCCCCAAAATCTCACATTGGAGAAGAGGAAAAATATTTGTTCTAAGTTTCTGGCTGGGGCTCCCACAACAAAAGACAGATAAACAAGAGAAAGACAAAAAGAAATTTTTTAATAATATGTATACTTCATGTACACACAGGAGATACCCAGGGGAAAAATCAGTAACTTTCAAAAATGTGGCTTAGAATTCGGGTTTAAATACCATCTTTAACTATATATTTTTTTAAAAAGCTGGGCATGGGGGAGGCCTCCTCCACTGGTAAGAGTCTCCTGGGGTTTAAGAGGCAGGCAGGCTTCTCTTTCTGGAATAGGACAGAGACCCCCTTACAAATGGAGATTTTCTTTATAAATGCAGATTTCCCTTAAAAAAGCTGACTTCTCTGTTTTCAGCACTCCTCCTGTGTCTGCTGTTTCCCAAAACAATCCCATGCCAAAGAGGCATATTTTGGGATGGCATGTCCTCACATCCTGCACTAGGCTGAAACCTGGCCCCAAGGCGAAAGGATTTGGAGGTGGGCCTTGGCAGGTGGTTAGGTGATTAGGGATTCATTCCCTTATAAACGGGACCCCACAGAGTTCCCATATCCCTTCTGCTTTTGTGAGAACACAGTGAAAAGTGGGCTGTATAGGACCCAGGAAGCAGGCCTCCCCGACACTGAATCTGCTGGCATTCTGATCTTGGACTTCTGAAACCGTAAGCAGTAAATTTGTTGTATAAGCCACCAGTCCATCGTAAACTGTTTTGGCACCACGAATGGACTAAGACACAGGTGTGAGCATATCCAGGCCTGCCCTTAGACCCAGGTTAGGGGGTGCCCTGTCCCGGGCCCTCGTGATTGCGCCTCTAGGATGCACCCACTCTATGACTAACAGGCCCCAGGGAAACACTTCTCCACATCTCCTACCCTTTGTCCTCAGAACAAAAGGCACCTAAGTACAAATGCCAGTGTGGTTGGTGGGTCGCACCACTGCCACATTCGAAGATGGACATTGCTGTCGGTTTTGGGAAAAACATGGGTTTTCTCTTACTTTAGGTAACAGAAAAGCAAAATAAATTAACTTGTCAGTTCTGAGTTATAGTGAATACAGTAGCTTCTTTCATGACACATTATAATTTCCCAGGGGGCTGAAGGTCCATTTTCTTGCTTCTTCACGTTCTAATTTGTGGTTCTGGAGGTTCTCGTGTCTGAGGGTGATATGCAACACAATTGCCCAGGATTATCTTGCAATATTAAATATAAATTTTCATTCTCATGAATTTGTTGCAATAAGCATGAAGCATGATACCAATTATTTACACTGGAAACAGGATGGGCACTGAACAAAAAAATTTAATTGTTTTGTTTTCACCAAACTATTTTATAGTATTTAAGTTAAATTTTTTTTAAATAAATTTAGCCCTGACTGGTGTGGCTTTGTTGGTTGGGCATTGTTCTGCAAAACGAAAGGTTGCAGGTTCAATTAGTAGTCAAGGCCCTTGCCTGGGTTGTGGGTTCAGTTCCCAGTCCGGGCATGTGGGAGAGGAAACTAATCTATGTTTCTCTCCTTCTCTTTCTCTCTTCTTTCTCCTCTCTCCAAAAATAAATAAAGTCTAAAAATAAATAAATAAAAAATAAATGCAAAATGTCAGTTTTAAAGAATTTTTATTAAAGTGATCTTTGTTCAGTTTGTTCTTTGCATTTTAATTTTAGTAGATAATTTTGAATTTTAGAAGAAAAATAATTTTTGAAATATATATTAAATGTCATTTTTCTATTGTATTTATTTTAATATATATTTTAACAAAACCTACTCAAATAACATTTCTTTTTAACCTTTGATCATTGCTAAAAATCTTGATAAGAACAGTGATTTTTGAAGTGAAAGAAAAATAGATTTACAGAGACATTATATCTTTTTTTATGTCTCACCTCAAAATCAATGCCAGTCAACACAACACTCAGATACATATGCAATAATAATTAGATTTGGTAATATTTACCAACTTTCTGTCATATAAAAATCAGGGCTTTAAACCTGTTTTATTTTTTGTCATTATGAAGGTATGTTTATCAATGTAGGAGGATAAAGCACATTTATTTAACAGTTGTTCACTTGAATTACAGCTTTTAAAAACTTAGACACTTGGCCCTGGCTGGTGTGGCTCAGTAGACTGAGTGCTGCCGGCCTGTGAACCAAAGATTGTTGGTTCAATTCCCAGTCGGGGCGCATGCCTGGGTTACAGGCCAGGTCCCCAGTTGGGGGTGTGTGAGAGGCAACTGGTCGATGTATCTCTTGCACATTGATGTTTCTCTCTCTCCTCCCTCCGTTACCTTCTCTCTGAAAATAAATAAATAAAATCTAAAAAAAACCTTAGACACTTGGACTTTACCTCCATTTGTATGCTCAGCCCGCATGTCAGTGAGGTGGAATGAATTAGGGGCCTGTTATCAATCCATGAGAATTAAGAGCGATATCTGCCTGGCACATCCACTCCCAACTGGAATTTCTGCAGTCATTCAGAAATAAGAGATGCTCTTTTAAAAATGAAGCTATTCCTGAAAACTGTCCATTTATAATGCTGTCTTATGAGAGTATGCTTTAGACAGTAACGGATAGGCCAGAGTTGTCTTTTATAAAGTTATATGTGGAAAGGTCATATATCACAAAGGAAAAAGAAAAACTCAGCAGGAGAAGGTAAGCAGATAAATTAAAGTAGACAATTTAACTGTTGTAGAAAAGACCCTATCAATGGGCCTGTGACAGATAAGAGGGTGAGATTTTGTCAGACGTAATAGCCAGGAAAATGAGAAGAGGAATCAGTCACTCCTAGAGACTCAGAAATACGCTGATGAGGAGCCAGTAGGAAGCAGCAGTGCGTTAGGGGAAAAGAGGAGCCAACACACAAGGAAAAGGGCAGGAATCAAGGTCTGTTGAGCACCCACCATGTGCCAGGCCCAGTGTCAAACACATAACATAGCCTTCAACTACACGAAACACCCAAGTTTTCAACAGGATTTAATATGTGAAAGCTGAAAGCTGTGTGAGGGAGACTCCTTAACTCCCGACGCATAGAGGGCAAAATCCAAACATGTTAACAAGGCACCCACCACCTGACCCCGGTCTCCCCCACCACCCAGTTCATTGTACCTTTCACTGACCCCAGTACAGCAGCCATTTCACACCTCCATGCCTCTCGCACACAGTTCATGTGGCTGGGAGCGCCTCAGTCCGCTGGCAAACTGTCACCCATCCTTTAGGCCTCAACTCAAATGTCACCTCTGTGCAGTCTCACCAAATTCTGCCCGGCCGGCAAGTTTTTCCTCTTTCTGCTTCCACAAAACTCTCCATATCCTCATACATACTGAAACATCATTTTGCATCACAATGAACTGTTCTGGTGTCCAGCTCCCCATTCAGTAGCCCTCCATGGGCAGTGCAGTATTCCAGCACTTACACTATGCCTGGAACATAGTAGCAATGTAATAAAGGCATATTGACTAAAAGAATAATTGCACAAATGAATGTACAGAGACACTATTCATAGACATATGAATAACATATAAACAACAGACATGTAAGCAACCAGCTAGACTACTGCAGTATATGCTACTTTCGTCTTAGTTCAGTCTACTGGATAAGATCTGGGTGTGATGACCCCCTGCCCCTTGGCACTGTTTGAGGCACTGAGACATAGAAACAAGTGGATGATTCAAATGACATAACACATATAACATGACGACAGTAGATCACTTGAAAGTGGTTCATCCAAGAACCTTCTACAGTGATGGAACTATTATTCTATTTTATTCTATTTATTTTATTATTGCATTTTCTGATATAGTAGCCACTAGCCACATGCAGCTACTAAGCACTTGAAATGTGGTTAAGTGCAAAAGAGGAACTAGATTTTTTTTAACTTTAATTGGCATTACTAGATGGGACAGCACAGCTCTAGACAATCATTAACCCACAACATAAGGAAGTCCTACCACGTTATAAGTTTTCTATACAAAAAAAAAAAATTCAGCCACTGACAAGCTGAGTAGTCTTAAGAACTTCCTTCACCTTTCTGTTTCTTATTTTACTCACCTGTGAACCTAGGGACTAGATAATCAAAGACTGACAACTCAAAGCTCCATGAATGTGTATAAATTTGGGCTCAGTTCTCTTTGCCAGAGTCCTCTGGTGGGACAGCTGAAGGGACCACCCCTTCACCGCTCCCCAGAGGGGGAGGGCAGACATACACTAATAACGCACCCATGTGGAGTCCAGGGGTTCCCTCCAGAGAATTTTAGATGATAAGTTCCCTTCAACTTGAGTCAGAGAATCACACCAAAAACAGTTAAGGTCAGGGGAAATCCTACATTCTAAATCTCAAAAGAGCATGGGAAAGTGTCTCTCACTAGTCAAAGCAATGCATCTTCAGGCCCTTTCAGTTCTTAGGGTTGGCGCAGTCTGGGGTAGCTTCCTGTGTTGGGAGTAAATCACTGGGCTTCTTTCCCTTAGAACTTTTTGTGCCTGTAGAGAGTGAGGCTTGTAAAGCCAGCTGGGCTTATAATCAGGTTTACTAAGCCTGATTTTCTCATTTTCACCTGTTGGGGGTACAAAACACTTTGCAATTCCTGAACTTCCAGGAAAGAAAATCCCCTTCCCAGGTTCTCTGAGTCAACTGGGCTCATGTGTGCATGAGTTGGAAAAACCTATCCATTACTTTTTCTTAAAGGCATAAGAGAAAGAGAGAGGAAGAGAGGGAGATGGAAAGGAAAGAGAGAAAGAAAGAGGGGAGAGATGGAGGGGGGAGGAGGAAGCAGAGAGGGGGAGGGGAGGAGAAAGAAAGAGGAAGACAGCAGCTGTAGCTCAAGGTCAGTGGTTCCCAAACTTGAGTTTGCATATGAATCACCTGAGGGCATGTTGATCCCAATTGCTGGGCCCTACTCCAGAGTTTCTGACCTGGTGGGTCAGGAACAGGACCCCAGTTTTGTGCATTTCTAAGTCTCCAAGTGATGCAAATGCAGACCATGATCCTGGCATCAGACTTTGAGAACCACTGCTCTGGGTCATTGATTGCTTCGCCCCTCCGCTACTTTCCTTGCAGTTCCGTACAGGATTGCAGTCGGTTCCTCAAAGTGAAAAGGTGTATGCAGAGAGGAGGCTTAGTTATATGCTTCCCCGTTGTCCTCCCCCTGGAGGTCAGCACTGCAAACTGGATGTGTGGTGGCTGCTCCAGCGACATGATCCAGCGGGGACGTCTGGAAGACCTTCCAGTTGCTTCCAGCCACCTGGCCAGCACCCCTGACTGGAGAGCACACCAGCCAAGAGCACGGCTGTGCACAGAGGGGCAGATTTTTCCTCTGAGGGTCCCAGCCCCCTGGCAGCATACTCGGGTCACCGCCATAACTTGTTGGAGGCCATTCTGCAAAACAACATCACCATTTCCTACCAAGAAGAAGAAAATCTATAAATATACAAGCACTTTTGACAGAAGTTTGTCTTGGTCATTTACAAGACAAAAGTTTGTAGTCTCGTGCATGGAGAGGCCATAGATAAGGATGACTGAAGTATCCAATTCGTTGAAGAGTGTTTGAGGGATACTCTGCCTGTCGGCAAAGATCCAGAGCTCGTCTTTTTATTTTGTAAGCTAACATTTATATATTCCATAGCACATGCTATGCACTGTTCTGAGTACTTATTAACTCATTTAATTCTCACTATCCTTTAGGATAGATAATTATCCCTATTTTACAGTTGAAAGAACTGAGGCAGAAAGGTTAAACGACATGGGGAAATTCACACTGCTCTAAGTGGTAAAACCAAGATTCAAACCCAAGATACCTGGCTTCAGAATTCATGCTCATTACCATTCTATAGAATTTTGGTGGGATTTTTTTTTTCACCCACTCACTCATTTGTCTTGAGAAAGATTACCAACAAGAATGGAATACTGGTATGGAATATAGGCCAGTGTGTACATGTCCCAAGAAGAGAGTCTAGTTGAGAAACAGTCTCAAGATATCAGTTGCTGGGTGAAAATAAAGTCAAGGTTAAGTGAACTAGAAGAACTCAGTGGCCCTTGAGAGCCAGCCTCATGCCCCAGCTCCTCTCACCGAGTGGACAGGAAAACTTGTGTTGATCAGCCAGCCGCTGCTGACAGCCAACCGCTTCACCTGGCTCTTCCCTGAGTTTCTTTCTGACAAGCACTTATTCTGCCACTGGGACATGCAGAACGCAGCATCGTAGATACTAGGCAGTGGGGGTAGGAGAATAAAACATGGTTTTCACCCTCCAGGAGCAGACAAGCTAGAAGTGGGTAGAGAGGTAGACAGCCAGCTGTAACTTACAGTTTATCTTACACTAGTGGCAATTTCATCTGCTGGGTGAGTTTTGTGAGAGCTGCCTTTCTATTTTGACAACATCCTGAGTGGAGACATGGAGAACAGCTCTTATTTATCTGTGCCAGGCAGCGTGATTAGCATGTGACACCGGTAGGGTTGCCAGATAAAATAGAAACCACTCAGTCAAATTTCAGTGTACATGTCCATTGCAATATTTGGACATACTTATACTAAAAAAGTATTTGTTCATCTGAAATTCAAATTTAACTGGGCATGCTGTTCTTTCATTTGCTAAATCTTGCAGCCCTGAACACAGATTGTCTTTAATGCTCACATGAATTCTTTGAGGTAGGCACTATTATTATCACCATTTCACAGATCCAGAAACAAAATCAGCAACTTGTCCAAAGTCATGCATCAGAAACTAAATTCTTAGGCTGCTTTGTTTCCACTAATGGCCAATTTTGTGCATTTATGTTGAAAACTACTGTGACCTATCTCACTGAATCTTGTTTTCTGAATTTGTTCTCAAATCCCTGTAGTATACCCCATTTACTGGTCGATGTGCAAAGCTCTGGGTCCTAATTTTCAGAGTTAAAAAACAGATTTAGCCCTGGCTGGTGTAGCTCAGTGGATTGAGCGCGGGCTGCGAACCAGGCATCGCAGGTTCGATTCCCAGTCAGGGCACATGCCTGGGTTGCAGGCCATGTCCCCCAGCAACCGCACATTGATGTTTCTCTCTCTCTCCCTCCCTTCTCTCTCTAAAAAATAAATAAATAAATAAATAAATAAAATCTTTAAAAAAAAAAAACAAAAAAAAAACAGATTTAAATATTACATCAATGAAGGGTAGAACTAGCACTCATTATGGCAAAAATCCGACCTGTGATTTCTAAGAATGTATTCTTGTGCCATAACACACACAAAGGGAAGGGACAGAAAGGCCAGATGCTGGAACCCCGTGACGCCAGAGAGCGGCAGCTCGGCGACAAGGCTGCTCTGGGGGGCAGACGCATTAACAGCATGTCCGTGTGCACACTGGAACGTCTGAGATTACCCAAACTGCAATCGCCTGGGTTCTTCACAGGATCATTAAGACTGCCTGACACCGAATAAGTAAATTTTACTTGATGCTTTGTGGTATTGATTCATTCTGCACTTCCTCTCCCCATATTAATCATTTTTTCTCCAACTGGTTTTAAAAGAAAAAGAGCTCATCTAACATGTGCCGAGCATTTGAAATGATACTGTCTTCCTTTAGACTCAAACAAAGAAAAGGCTTATTTCCTGATCAGACTTACAGGCTTATCCAAAGGTCAACATTAAATTAGTAAGTAGCCTTGAACTTTATGGTTTACCAACATATGTTACAGTTGCTTATGGTGGCTCCCCAAATTTTTCCCTTAGTAGAAAAGAGAGTTTTTATGACCATGGCATGGGATTTTCTATTCACGCTTTCAAATATACAGGGTTGAACCACATGAAACTTATCTTTGTAGGTTAAAAATTGGTCAAATATCAGCAATGTCATATGATTCAACGTAACATAAATACATACAATATATCTGCCATTTGCAACAACACAGATGGACCTGGAGACACTACACTCAGTGAAATAAGCCAGATACAGATTTTCTTTAAAAAAACTGCATGATCTTGTTCAGGGACAGGGACCTTGTTAATGGAGGAGGTCTGCCTCGGGCCGGTGTGTAGTGCAGGGATTCTTAAATTCGTGCAGGAGAGATTTCACACCTTCGTCTAGGTGATTTAGCCCTGGCTGACACGGCTCAGTAAGTACTGGGCTGTGAACTTAAGGTTGCTGGTTCAGATCCCGGTCAGGGCACATGTCAGTCCCCAGTTGGGGGCATGCAAGAGGCAACAGTCCATGTCTCTGACATTGATGTTTCCTTCTTTGGGCGGGGGGAGCTGGAACAGTGGAACAAAGGGAGGACTTAGGGCAGAAGTCACAGGAGAGCACCTAGGCGGCATTGCTTTGGCTCTCAAGAAACGTTTTGGGAAAGAAGTGAGCTTAGGAGGCTGCTGTCAGTGCACTGGAAAATCAGAGAAAAGGGGGCCCTGGAGACAGGATCAGGGGTAAGCCCAGGATGAGCTACTGCTGCCCACTGCTGCCCTGGCTGCAAGTCACACGGGGACCCTTAGAATTTAGGAGATGCATGCCTGAGAGGGAAGAAGACAGGGACGGTGCAGGCATGCTCCTGGGAGGAAGAACAAGAGCTGGATCCTTCCTCTTACTGGTTTTAAAAGCTGGGAGTTTAGGGGAGGATCTCAGTAGATCCTCAGGTTTACACTGCTGCTCCAAAAATGAGATTTATTCCCTTAACTTCACCTGTCCTTGGGTGTGGTTGAACAATGGTACTAATTTGATTTCTGCCATTTATCTCCCAGACTAAGGTGATTTAAGATATTTACCCTTCGGTTGGGGAACAGAAGTCCTCGGTCAGGCAAGATTAGGAGGGTTTTGTGATTTACTGCCTCAGTTTCCCTACTCACTGGTCCTGGCCTCCTAGCCTGTCTCAATCTCACCTGTATGTGGAATCTAAAGAAGCCAAATGCACAGAAATGGAGAGCAGCCCCATGTTTCGGGGGGTGGGGGTGAGAATGGGGAGATGTTGGTGGAAGGGTTGGGGAGATGTTGGTGGAAGGGTACAAAGTTGCAGGTACGTAGGGTGAAGAGTGAAGACGTAAGGCACAGCATGAGGGCTACAGTCAATAGCCCCATTCCGAATGCTGGAAATTTACTGAGGCAGCCAGGTACTTCCATTGAGCACACAAACACAACTACTGTCAGGAGATGGTATGACTGGAGTAATCATCTCTCTCTATATCTCTCTGTATTGCACTACATATATCAAACCATCTCATTGTACACCTTAAATACGTACACTTTGTGTTAAAAATAAAATTTTAATGATAAGAATGCAGATAATGTATAAATCAATGCAACCATCCTTTATTCTACCTGGTCATTGTAACAATGACAACCAAAACAAAAATCTCTAGAAGTTCCTGCTTGTCTGTATAATATGCACCAAACATGGACCTTAGAAATTGGGAGATAGCAGAAAATAAATAGTGGCTGGGGAAGTGTTTATGGAAAATTAGAACAAATTACAGATTCAGAGCTTGAGCAAAATTACACTAAACAAGAGAAACTGCCCTAGAGAATATTCCAAACCACACAGTTCGGAGAACTGGGGATACTTTTGACCAAAGAACTTTTCTTTTTCATTTTACTAGTAAGCTATAATTTTTGGTTTATCCTTCAGGCTAGGGTTGAGAATAAATAAAAAGCACATTTCTTTTTAAAAAGTGCCATTTCCCCCAACATAATCTTTGATACTTAAATATATATTTTTGGGTTGAGACTTCTTTTTTTCATTGTTTCATGTTTTGAGTAACTTCCTTACTTATTATTGGCACTATCATTGTTTTATCATTCCTATTGACTCTAAGATCTTTATATAACATGGAACAGCATTAGGTCTGTACACCTTCAGAAGTGTGGAGGGTCCAGAATGAGTCACCCCAAGATGTGTCTCCATGGTATGCAGATTGTTTTGAGCCAAAGGCAAGTTTTCGTAGAGTAGCTTCAGGCTGAAGAGAAACTTCTGCCCCTCCCTTTAACTAACTAATCAAACTTGAACAGGGGCCTTGCCCAATATAAGATCTTATCAGCTGTAACACTTTTGACCCACCTATAAGGCAGGGGAAACTATTTACTAAGCATCTGCTCTTCCTATCATCCTGTGATGACCCTTTGAAGTCCCCAAGGTGCATTACCTATCCCTAGCTCAGAGTGTCTTCTGTAACTGAGTCCCCTTTTCATTTCTGAAACTTCCCTGCATGTGGGGTCTCACTCTCTCATGCATATGGGGCTCCCATACATACATATGAATTAGATTTGACTATTTTCTCTCGGTCATCTGTTTCATATCTCTGATTGATTACTAGACCAGCCAGAAGAACCTTGAGGGTAGAAGGAAAGTTTGTTCCTTCCTCACAAGGGAATGAGTCATAACTAAAATATGCAACAGATCAGTTTGCATTTGGGTAAAAGGCAGTGAACAGTATTGCTTGCAGGTTTTTCATATCATAAGGTGATTACCATAATGACCTATAATGACCATAATGACCTTAATAAGTGCTCAACAAATCAGCAAATTTAATATATTATACCAGTAATCCCAACTGTAGTGCAAAGAATGGCACTGAAAATACTTGTGGGGCCCTGGATGGTATGGCTTAGTGGACTGAGTGCCAGCCTGCAGACCAAAAGTTTGCCAGTTTGATTCCCGGCCAGGGCACATGCCTGAGTTGCAGGCCAGATCCCTAGTT
Organism: Tonatia bakeri; assembly: GCA_004024845.1. NCBI lineage: Eukaryota > Metazoa > Chordata > Mammalia > Chiroptera > Phyllostomidae > Tonatia > Tonatia bakeri. Next base: position 7,766 of record PVIA01001552.1, on the reverse strand, counting down.
GGGGACTTGTGAGAGGCAACAGATCAATGTTTCTCTCCCTCCCCTCCTCTAAAAATAAATAAATAAAATGTTTAAAAAATAAATACAATACTTGTGGATGCAATTAAAGCAGTCCTTAAAGATGTATACTCTTAAATGCTTATCTTAGAAATTAAGACTCTGAAAGTTATTGAGTTAAGCATCTAGCTAAAGAAATTAGAAAAAGACAAAAAAAAACCCAATAAAAGTAAAAGGAAGGAAATGATTAAGAAAAAAAATTGGCCCTGATCAGTGAGTCTCAGTTGGTTGGGCATTGTTCTGCAAAGGAAAAGGTCACCAGTTCAATTCCTGGTCAGGGCACATGCCTGGGTTGTAGGTTTGATCCCCGGTTGGGGCGCACATGTGTACAAGAGGCAACTGATTGATGTTGCTCTCTCCCATTGATCTTTCCCTCTCTTTCTTCCTCCCTTCCTCTCTCTCTAAAAGTAAATAAAGTCTTTTTTTTGTTACTGAACTTTTTTAAAAATTCTTTATGTTATTGATTATGCTATTACAGTTGTTCCATTTTCCCCTTCACTCCCCTCCACCCCTCCCACCCACATTCCCCCCTTTAGTTCATGTCCATGTGTCATAAGTTCTTTAGTGTCTCCATGTCCCATACTATTCTTACCCTCCCCATGTCTATTTTCTACCTATTGTCTATGCTACTTACTCTCTATATCTATTCCCCCTCTGTCCTCCTCCCACTTCCCTGTTGCTAACCCTTCATTTGATGACTTTTTTTTACTGTTCATATTTTTAATCTTCTTTTTCTTAGGTAAATCCCTTTAACATTTCACATAATATGGGCTTGGTGATGATGAACTCCTTTAACTTGGCCTTGTCTGAGAAGCACTTTATCTGCCCTTCCATTCTAAATGAAAGCTTTGCTGGATAGAGCAATCTGGGATTTGGGTCCTTGCCTTTCATGACTTGGAATACTTCTTGCCAGCCCCTTCTTGCCTATAAGGTCTCTTTTGAGAAATCAGCTGACAGTCTGATGGAAACTCCTTTGTAGGTTACTGTCTCCTTGTCTCTTGCTGCTTCTAGAATTCTCTCCTTCATTTTTACCTTGGCTAATGTAATTATGATGTGCCTTGGCGTGTTCCTCCTTGGGTCCAACCTCTTTGGGACTCTGAGCTTCCTGGACTTCCTGAAAGTCTATTTTCCTTGACAGATTGGGGAAGTTCTCCTTTATTATCTGTTTAAATAAGTTCTCAATTTGTTGCTCTTCCTCTTCCCCTTCTGGTACCCCTATAATTCGGATGTTGGAATGTTTAAAGGTGTCCTGGAAGTCCCCAAGCCTCTCCTCATTTTTTTGAATTCTTATTTCTTCATTCTTTTCTGTTTGGTTGTTCCTTTCTTCCTCCTGGTCCACTCCTATGATTTGAGTCCCAGTTTTCTTCCCCTCACTATTGGTTCCCTGTGCGTTTTCCTTCATTTCTATTCTCATAGCCTGCATTTGTTCATCTAATTTATGACCAAAGTCAACCAATTCTGTGAGCATCCTGATCACCAGTGCTTTGAACTGTGCATCTGATAGGTTAGCTCTCGGTCACTTAAAAAAATTGGCTCTGGGGCTTTTAATTCTGTTTGAGCCATCTTTTGTATTTTTTATTTTCCTTTGATCTGGTTGCGGTTGTTATGTAAGGGCGGCGGAGCCTTAGGTGTTCACCAGGGTGGGGCACCCTAGTCGCTGTGTTGTGACGTTGTATGTGGGGGTGGGGTCTGAGAGGGAACAATGGCGCCTGCTCCGCTCTGCCCACCTTACCACCTTCCACAAGCAAACTGGTCCCTTCCGGTGCTGGCTCCCGGGCGGTGGGCTTCCCCGAGGAGCCTCCTGTGAGGCTGAGAGAATCTCCCGGCCTCAACCCCCACAGGCGTTTTCAGTCAGTGCTCTTAGGCTTTGTTTCCCCGAGGCACTGGGGCCCTGGGTTGTGCAGTCTGTGTCGCTGCCCGTTTTCGCCTAGTCTGTCTGTGCGCGAATGTGTGGCTGCAAATAGCCAGCCGCCTTGCACCCCTCACTGGGCCTGCTCATTGCCTCCCGGGCCCAGGGTCCGCCACCGGTCCGTCAGCTGCCTTCTGTGCCCTGCATGCCCGTGCCTGCCAGCCTCCGCTCTTTCCTGCCAGGATCCCTCGACCCCTCTCCGTAGGCCTCCGACTCCGCCGCTCCTTACCGGTCTGGATGTACTGGAGTCCGACTTCCATTCAGTTCATTTCTCTCTTTCTGGTTGTTTTTCGTTTCTCAATTTTTGTTGTCCTTAGTTTGGGTTGCGCGAGGAGGCACAGTGTGACTACCTATGCCTCCATCTTGGCCGGAAGTCTTAGAAATAAATAAAGTCTTTAAAAAATTAAAAATTTCAATCTACTAGAAAACAAAGGCAAAAGGAAAAGAATTTTTTAAAAGCCCTAAGCCAAGTATTTAAAACACTATTAAAAATGACAACCTCTGGTAAGATGGATCAAAAAAGAAAAGAGAAAAAAATAAAGAAGGATGCAAATGCATACATTAGAAATTTAAAAGATAAGAAAATATTAGAAACAATCTTATGCCATTTAATTGGGAAGCATACAATGAAACAATTCATTGAAATTTTAACTTAAAACTAATTCAAGAAGAAATACAAGCCGAAATAGTCATTTTAAAAAACAATTGAGCCCTGGCTGGCATAGCTCAGTGGATTGAGAGTGGGCTGCGAACCAAAGCATCACAGGTCTGATTCCCAGTCAGGGCACATGCCTGGGTTGCAGGCCATGGCCCCCAGCAACTGCACACTGATGTTCCTCTCTCTCTCTCTCTTTCTCCTTCCCTCCCCTCTCTAAAAAATAAATAAAGTTTAAAAAAAAAACAATTGAATCAGAAGATAAAAATGTTCACACTCATACCAAGATGAATGCAGACAGAGTCTTCCAGAGTTTAAAGAAACAAGGCTATTTCAATCTTATACAAATTATTCCAGAGCATTAAAAAAGGCAAAATTCCCTTATCCATTCGATGAGGCTCAAATAATTAAGGTTATAAAGCTATAAGAAAGGAAATGTAAGAGACTAATCTTGCCCATAAGTAGGGATACAAAAATCCTAAGCAAAGAATTAGCAAACAGAGTTCATAGGAGTGCCAGTGGACAAAAAACACAATCCAATTATGTTGTCTGCAAGAAACCCACTTTAAATACAAATTTCATAAGGGAAGTTTTTTTTTAAATGAGCAAGATGAGTTTATACAAAATGGTTTAATACTAGAAAATGGGTACACACACTTTATCACATTAACGTATTAAAATAGAGAAACCATATGATCCTCTCAATGCACACAAAAAAATTATTTGATAAGGTTAAAAATTCATTAATGATTAAAGTTTATAAAATGTTTATAGCAAAATAGGTACAGAAGGGTGTTTCTTAACCTGAAAAAAGCATATACCAAAAATTTTTAGCAAATATCACTTTTAATGGTGAAAAAAATTAAGAAAGGACCAACTTTCTTAATTCTTTGGCCCTGGCTGGGTAGCTCAGCTGGTTAGAGCATCCTTCCTCGCACACCAAGGCTGTAGCTTCGTCCCAGTCAGGGCACATACAGGAACCAGCCATGAATGCCAGAATGAGTAGAACAACGAACGGATGTTTCTCTCTCTCCCCCGCCCCCCTTCCTCTCTCTGTATCTAAAATCAATCAATCAATAGACATAAATCAACTGGTAAATTAAAGAAGAGAAAATCTGAAAATCTGAATATAAAAAGATATAAAAATCTCACTACCAATCAGGGAAAGTTTACAAGTTAAAACAAGTTAACATTTCCATCCAGGAGGTTGGCAACAGGAAATATTAAGAAAAACGGGGTGATATATGACTGTTACGAGCTTCTGCAAGTGTGAACTAGCATAACTAGGCCTTTTTTAGTAAGACTGAAGATAAACATACTTGCTCTAGGACCCAGAGATTCCTGTTCCAAGAAAACACCCTCAAGAAAGTCATGTGACACCTCTGTAAGTGCCCATTGCTGCAGTGTTTGGAAGAACCTACCTGTTCTCTAGGGAAGAAACAAACTTGGAGTGATTTACATATGAATTCTGTAAAGGAGCCCAAATGTATGTATAAATATAGAATGAATCTCAAAAATAAAGTGGACTGAAAAAAGTATCAGTTATTTCTATTAAATTTAAAAAATTAAAAATAATCTCATATCTAAGATAACTTGTTATATGTTTGTGTTGTTTGTGTGTGGACAGGAATGGTCTGAAAAGTGAGAAAGATTCAGAAGAGGAGACTCTACAGAGTGGGCTCCTTGAGAAGGGGAGTAGGAATGGGGTTCAGAGTGGGGGGACAGAGCTTTCTAATAGCTTGCTCTTAGAATATCTTTGGTGATTAGCTAACCTTGAGATTTGGGATAAGTAAGGTGAGTCAGTGGAAGGGAACTGTTTTCTCCAAATAACTTTTTGCCACTTAAAAAAACAAACAAATAAGTAGTAAATAAATTGTAAGAGAAAATATGCAAAAATAAAATCCAGCCCATAACAATGTTCAAAGAATTGAAAGTGAGGCTGTTCCTTTTGCATTAAAAAAAAAAACAAACTTTAAACTCATCTAAAAGTCCCAGCTAAAGCACCTGATTTACACATCTCTTTATGTAAGTGTAAGTATTTAAGCTAAATTAAAAGCTGGAGCCTAGCCCTGGCTGGTGTGGCTCAGTGGATAGAGTGCCAGCCTGTAAATCAAAAGGCTGCTGGTTCCCAGTTGGGGGCATGCAAGAGGCAACTGATCAATGTATCATAAATTGATGTTTCTTCCCCCCCCCTTCTCTCTCCCTTCCCCTCTCTCTAAAAACAAATAAATAAAAATCTTAAAAAAAAAAAAAACAAACCCTGGCTGGTGTGGCTCAGTGGATTGAGTGCCGGCCTGCAAACCAAAGGGTTGCCAGTTCGATTCCTAGTTAGAGCACATGTTTGGGTTGTGGGCCAGGCCTCCCGTTGGGGGCATGTGAGAGGCAACCATACATTGTTATTTCTCTCCTCTTTCTCCCTCTCTTCCCCTCTCTCTAAAAATAACTATATAAAATCTTTTTAAAAAATAAAAATAAATAAATAAAAGCTGGGGCCCAGATGTGTAGGCTGAACTCCGACCTCAATTCTGTGTCTGTGGTGTTCACTAGTGCAGCCCTGATGAGTGAGAGGAGAGCTTAGTACACTAGGTGTTCTAAGCCGCTAAAAACTACAGTCCCAGCAATGCACTACAACAGGGGTTGCTTCCAATGAGGAAAAGAAACAGGAGTTTCTGGGGGGGGGAAGTTAAACATCATAAGTAAGAAATAAAATAGCATCGCTTTAGTCAAGCTGTGAAATTACTAACAAGTATATTGAGGAAAGAGGAAACAATTCTATTCCTGTTTTAACTAGCTTGGGAACTTAAACTTTTGAGCTTTTTTGTTCTGCATCAATGCTTAGGTATACATCAAACCCCCAGATAACCCTCAGACTAGCCCCTGAAGGACTAAGGAAAGAGTGTTCATGTATCCAGACCACTGGTCATCTAGAGAGGACTATCTCAGACCAATCCAGGGGCTAAGAATACAGGGCTGATTCTCCTTAAGGATGTACTTTTCACCGTAAGAACCCTTTGCTTTTCTTCTTCAGAAGTTGAAACTATTTCTAACTGCTTTTTCTGGTTGCACAATGCAGTCAAGTACCATAGTCACTGGGTGAAGCAGTGAAACAGATGTGTGTAGGGTGAGAAAAAGGACAAGAAGTCGCTCTGAAAACAGGAACAAAAGGCTTTCCAATTTAACAGAGCAAGAATCCTCACAAGCATTAATGTAAACATGTTTGAAACTTCATGCAACAGGTTGGTCTTTGGAAGTTCTTTAATTTCTGGTCCACTTTTTACATCACAAAAGGGCTGTTTCCATTATGTCCACTGCTAAGCAGTATTTTCAGAGTTGTTTTTTGTTTTGTTCTATGCCATCTAATTCATACGGAAATTCGAGTTAAAGACTTTAGCCTTAGTTGATGAGCTTCAGTGACCAATGTGCGGAAAGCTGTGGCTCCAGGAGGTGGACTAGCAACTCACCCTTTGTGCCCCAGGGGGTCTGCAAGCCCCCAGAGAGGGTATCTGAACCATTGTGTCCTCTGGAGGGAATGCCCGAGATGCAGATTAAGAACTGTCAATCAACACCTAAAGAAGTACTAGGAAAACCGCCACCAGGACTACTACTCTTATCCAATTAACGTTTTTCCAAATCCCTTACTTACCCTCTCTTCTTATAAAAAGGTCAGCTTGAATTGGGACATTAAAACAGTTTGAGGATACACAACCTGCCGTCTTTGCAGATAGCCAGCATCTGAACAAAGCACCCATATTCAACCCTTGTCTCTACTTATAGGTTTTGACAGTGACAGTCAGCTCGATGGATAATGTTCCAGTTTCATAGTCACCTACTGCTGGGTGGTGAGCTGGAGAGGTATGACTCAGTTGATCTTTTAACCGCTTTACTCTTGAAAAGATGTTCTTAACTTTGTTTATAGTGTCAGCAAATACTGGCAGGTGTATATATTTTTCTGGAGACGGTCTGTAACTCTCAAAGGTGTTCCAAAGGGTTGGTGGCTCCAGAGAATCCAAGGCCCACGGCATTAAGATAAGATTCTCCTCAACCTCGTGGGAGAACTCTGAGCTGGCTTCCGCTCTAGGCTCAGAACTGGCGGTGTCCTCCCGGCCGGGCGGCCCAAGCAGGCAGTCATCCGAGGCGCGACTTCCAGCAGGGGTCGCTGCGCCCCGCCCCCGCATCCAAGCTCTCTGCTCCGCCGCTCTCGCCGCGACGGCGCCGACGGAAGGGGCGGGGCACGGGTAGGGCGGTGCCTGGAGGCCGAGGTCCGCGCGACTGCGGGGAGGGAGGGGGAGGAGCGGCTCTGACGTACAGGTAACTGCGCCCCTGCCGGGCGCACTGCGCCCCTAGTCCGAATCCTCTTTCCGTTGCTTCACGGCGCGCACTTGTGAAATAGGGGCTTGGCGAGCGCCTTTGCCCTGCCCGCACTTCTGAGTGGCCCGCACTTCTGCCACACTCAGCGTGAGTCTCCCAGGCCCTGTCCCGGCCGGGTCAGCTTCGGGACGCCCGGGGGCCGAGATCGTCTACTCTGGGCCCGGCACCTACTGCTGTCCCCAGACACAGACCGGGAGCTCAAGGACGCAGGTGTCCAGTTTCCCTTAACCTTGAGGACCCGGAAAGGTGCGCAGCCCGCAGGGGTGGGCAGGGAGCGAGGGAACCCTACCCAGTCTCTGCAGTCAGTCCGCCTCTGAGGGCAGCAGAAGGGAGGATTTTTAATTGTAATAGACGTGGAAGCATTTAGACCGGGTTCTCCTTATGGAGTAGTGAACAGGCTCGGGGAACCTTGATTGATTCCCGCAGGTCAAGAACAGCGTTGCCTCGATTTGTTCACAGATTCTGTATCTCTCCTCAACATCTCACCCAAAACTGGCGTCAGGCTTCCTGCTCCTATTACCCCTAGGCAATAGTACGCCTTTTCGCCAAGGAAATATTTTTTTTAAATTATTTATTTTATTGATTATGCAACTACAGTTGGCCCATTTTCCCCCCTCACTCCCCACCACCCTGCCCATCCCCTCCCACCCTCATTCCCCCCTTTAGTTCATGTCCATGTGTCATAAATTCTCTAGTGTCTACATGTCCCATACTATTCCTACCCTCCCCCTGTCTATTTTCTACCTACTGTCTATGCTACTTATTCTCTATATCTTT